>PVLC010047435.1:0-11082 GCA_004027655.1 Graphiurus murinus
AGTAAATGTGCAGCTTTCCTGTTGCCTAGAACCTAAACATCTAGAAGGTTAGATGTTAAACTTAGGAAAAGCAGCTTAACTCTTGTGCTGTGGGGAAACATTAATTCCTCTCTGGCATAATGGGTGAATTGGGAAAACATTAGTTCTTCTCTGGCATAATGAAAGTTCTGGATCTAAGCCTCGTGGTTGCAGACAGTGGATGATTGGTTTGATCTATAACCTCAGAATTCCACCAACAATGAGTCCTTTAAACACTCAGCTCTAGCTGATTTCCATGGAGCTCAGGAAAAGATCAGATCCTTCCTTGAGAGAATAGTCTACAAGGAAATAATCTTAGGCCATTTATTGTAAACTTTCACCTTCTTTATACCCTTGTAAATTTTCTTTTTTTATCATTTTAGACACATTATAATTATACCTAATAATGAGTTTCATTGTGATATATTCATACCTGCACATAGCATAATTTGGTCCATTTCATTCCCAATACACCCCCTTTCCCTCTCTTCCTCCCTCCCTCATTTTTCTACAAATGACATAATTTCATTGTTCTTTATAGCTGAGTAAAACTTAATTGTAAATATATGTCACATTTTCTTTATTGATTTGTTGATGGATACCTAGGTTGGTTCCATACCTTGGCTATTGTGAATTGTAATGCTCTGAGTATGCATGTATAATTATAGTATGCTGACTTTATTTCTTTCAGATAAATACTGAAGAGTGGCATAGCTGGGCCATAATGTGGTTCCATTCCTAGTCTTTTGAAGAACCTCCATACTGATCTCCAGAGTAGTTCTACTAATTTACAATCTCAACAGTGTATAAGACTTCTTTTTCCCCGTGTCTTTGCCAGCATTTATTAATATTTGTATTCTTGATGATTGACATTCCAACTGAGGGAGATGATTGACATTCTAACTAAAGGAAGAGAAAATCTCAAAGTAGTTTTGATTTACATTTCCCTGATTGCTAATGATGTTAAATTTTTTTCATATATTTGTTAGCGATATACGTTCCTTCTTTTGAGAAGTATCTGTTTAGTTCATTTGCCCATTTGTTGATTAGGTTTTTCTTTTTTAGTATTAATTTTTTGAGTTATTTATACTGGCTATCTTCTATCAGAAGAATAGCTAGAAAAGATTTTCTCCATTCTCTAGGCTTTTAGTTCTTGCTCCTGATTGTTTCCTTTGTTTTTTAATTTGATACCATCCCAGCTTTAGGGGTCTTACGGAAGAAGTTCGTGCCTGTGTCTGTATGTTGAAGAGTTGACTCTGTTTTCTTCTAACAGTTGTAAAGTCTTTTGCCTAATTCCTAGGTCTCTTTGATCCACTTTGAGTTGACTTTTGTACAGAGTAAGAGATAGGGAAATGGTTCCTTAAATACCCATGTTCTTTTGAAGTACAAGGTCTATTCCATTGC
The DNA here is from genome assembly GCA_004027655.1 of Graphiurus murinus. Taxonomy (NCBI): domain Eukaryota; kingdom Metazoa; phylum Chordata; class Mammalia; order Rodentia; family Gliridae; genus Graphiurus; species Graphiurus murinus. The sequence goes on from PVLC010047435.1 coordinate 1,423, forward strand.
TGTTCCCTCTGCCTAGAATATTCCCCACTTCCTTGCTCCCATTATTACTAAATCTTCTGCTTCTCTTGCAAAGACATTTTCCAAACCTTTGCTCCTAGATTATTTTCCCATTATTCTTTCTTATAACACTAAATATTTTCCTATTTTTCCAATGATAACCATAGATTTGTTTGAATAATTGATGTAAATTCTATTACCATACTTCTTGAGGACAAAACTGTGTCTTTGCCCACCACAGCAACCCCAAGGGTCTGGCCTGGAGAACAATAAACAACTTTAATAAAGTGCTTTAAATTGCTCACCATATTTAGCCTATCTAATATTCTAATTGTTCTCTCTTTTCCAGTCTTGTCCCCTTAGTATCCTCTCTTCCATGGCTACACAGACATCTCAAATATGATCTCAGTCCCTTACTTAAAAGCTTTAAAAAGCTTTTTCATCAATTAAAAGATAAAGTCTACGTCTTCATTGGTGCATTAAAAAACCGTGATCTGACTCCTGCTTCATTCTTGTTTTATTCTGCTTTTCCATTTGTTTTTAAAATGTTGTTGGTTCACAGTGTGGTATGATTAACATCAGAGTCTCTGGAGCCAGGTCACTTTGATGTGAATCCCATCTGTAACATATATTTACCTCAGTTTCTCCAACTGTGAAATGGGTATAGTAATAACCACTGTAAGATTATTGGTGTGCTTAGACCAGTTCCTGGTACATGTTCACAGCTATCATATCAGGCTAATTCTAATATTTCTTTTGTTCATTCTTCTTTCCTAATATATTATTCATAGAGCCTATATAGTCTTAAAATTTGTCTAAGTTGACTATTTACTATCCATGAAGTTAACAACTGCAACTTATTTCATGCAAGAGTTAATGTAATGAGCAGGTAGCGTCATCGTGGTTTTCTCTTTTGACTGTTGTAAATGTAGCTACTTTTGACCCACAATTTTGTTATATTATTGTGCAGTTTCAGTACCAGATCCTGCAGTTGTAAAGACGAGCGAGAGGAGCATGTAAGTCTCGGTGTCTAGCTTGGATGACTCCAGGAAATACTGCGGAATGCTCAAATGTTTGTCGATACACTCACATGAAACTAAATGCTTTAATGTCTTGCAGTCGCCCCCACCCCTTTTCTGTCAAATTCCCCTTTCCAAGTCAACTATCCATCAACCAGACAAATCTTCTACATCCCCGTCTTCTTTTTCTAAAGAACAGGAATTTAGGGAAAGTGCACCAACACCCGCCCTCCCTCCGGGTTTCCGATCACCCGGGCAACCGGACCAGGAAGGGGCGGGCTTGGCCATCTTCCCTTCCGCCCCCGCCTCCGGGCGTCGCCCGCCACCTTCGCTGCAGGGGGGCCGCGCAAGCCTGGCACGGCGCTCAGCTCCGGGATGGAGCCGGATCCCGCACACTTGGCCACGTCAACCTAAACCCACACACACACACACACACACACACCCGCCCCGGCCCGGGCCGCGGTCGCGCCGGCCCCATGCCTTTCCCACAATGCCCCGCGCCAGGCCCCGCCCCGGTGGCCGTGGAGACCGGCGCGCGAGGAGCCAACCGGAGCTGGCCGCGCGCTCGGCCGGTGCCGCGGCCTCCGCATCCCGAGCTCGGCGGCCTGCAGCGCGGAGCGGGCGCGCGTGCCTCCCGAGCACTGACTGGGTTCCCCTGGGCCGGGGACGGAGGATGGGGGAGTAGCGCAGAAGGAGACCCCGAGGTGGGCACGGGCCCGGGCTGTCCGGAGGGGCTGTGGCCTGGGCCCTCGCCCTGGACCCGCACGCCGTGCTCTGATCCCCCTCTTCCTCCTCCTTGCCCGCTCCACCCTTCCTTGTCCATCCGTGTCCTGCTTGTCGGCCCCGCTGCTCACTTTAACTTCAGTTACTCAGGTTTCCTTCTCGCTCGGTCCGACCTGAGACTTCTGACTCGTACTGACTGCCCTTTTCCCCCTGTCTCCATGTTTCCCCTCTCCCCAGCCCACTCTGGAGACACAGCAGTGTGAACGCACTCGCATAGCGTTTACCTGCAGCTTTCACCTGTCCCTGTGCTCCAGCCCCGGGCAGTTCCACCACACCTACGCTGAGAACAACCCTTAGGCTAGGAACACAGTATCCCAAAGTGGTGATTGAGATATGCTTTCTGATTTTTTTTTTTTTTTCCCCAGAGCTTGGATATTTCTTATTCTCCACTGGTATATTTTACAAAGGTCTATTTTTGTGAGATGAAAAGGAAGGATTACAAGTGAGAGGAAGCCATTCACAGGTAAGAAGTTGGGTTTTGTTTTGTTTTGTTTTTAACAAGCATTTGAAATTAAATAAAGGTGCAACCGAGGATGCTGGGAAAGTTAAGGGTTTTTTTCCAAGCATTATGATCTTAGGAACTAAAGTGTACTAGTTTAAATGTAATAAGGTGAAATAATCACTTCTTTCCCTTCAGAGATGAGCATGTCTAAATAACTGATTCCCCTTTTCTGATTCTTTTCCTGATATTTATACTAACCATGAACTTTGCAGTAAAATTACACTAATTTGCAACTACTTTTTTAATAAAATAGTCTCTACTTAAATTCAATGTAAGCACCTTAGAAAACTCAGGGGGAAAGTTGGCTTGCCATGTAAATTACCTAGTATAACAGGGTAATTCGCTGATATTTTTAAAAGGTTATGAAAAATACAGACCTTTTAGAAAAACATTGTGCCTGTGTCTACTCCCCTTAAAGGATGTTTCCTACAAATTAGATCTGATTTTTTTTTTTTAAATGAACAGCTTTCGATGGTAAAGAAGTAGCTAAAAAGGAAGAGATGTTACAAAAGGACAACATGTAAGCTAGGTAGAAAAAAGAAATATAGCTGATTCTCATTCCGTGATCAGCACCACACGGTGCTGATCAGAGGCTTTTTCTCATTGTATAAATTGCTCTGTGTGTATGTGTGCGCGTGTGTGTAAATGTTCTACCTAGCTACCCTTACTCACTACCTTTTATCTGCTCTCCTGAGTTGTTTCACAAATGATTACCTGAATATAGAAGCAATGAAAAAGAGTCCCTAAGAATAGATCTGGGGCATTTGCTCTGATTTGCCATTTAGTGGAGATTATATTACTGACCATGTTATTTGATAAATTATGTTATTGCTGCTTAGTTTGAAATGTATTTTAATTGCTTGTTTTCCTTTCTTTAGGTTAACATTTTGGAGCCAGTTTTGTGATGGTTGATTCACCCTTGAAGTAATGCAGACAGAAGTTCTCAGATTTTCATATTATATCAGCTGGACACAGCAGTATATCTTGATGTTCACTTAAATCAGAACTTGTCTAAAAAAGAGAATGGGAGTCGGGTTAAATAAAAATGACTATATCAGAGACTTAAAAAGGACTAGTCTCTGTCTTCTGATAGTGTTTATGGCTGTTTTAGTAGGCACAGATCAGGACTTTTACAGTTTACTTGGAGTATCCAAAACTGCAAGCAGTAGAGAAATAAGACAAGCTTTTAAGAAACTAGCATTGAAGTTACATCCTGATAAAAACCCGGTAGGTAAAATTTTAATTTTGAAGATACCTGATTATTGTATTTTAGTACATTTTAATATTTACTTTATACAAATGTTCAGAATGATTAAGAACAACATGTCAAAATTATAACTCAGCTCCTATGCTAAAAACAGAAGAAGCAGAATGTTCTAGTTAGGAGTAGTCTGAATAGTCTGAATTTGGTTATGTTTATAACCAAATATGCAATTCCTCCTTAATTTGTAAATTAGTTTTCAATCGTGTATTAAAAACAATCCCAAAACTATCTTGTCTGTGAAATAGTTGAAGTAGTTTTCATTAGTAAAGTAGGTTAAGATCAAGTATTTTGGAATAGTAACAAAATTTGTTTGTTTGTTTGTTTTATGGTACTGGAGATGGAACCCAGGGGCATTCTACCTCCGAGCTACATCCTCATCCCTATTTTTTTTGTTTTTTTTTGGTACTGGGGATTGAACTCAGGGGCATTCTACCTCCTAGCTATACCCCCAGCTTTATTTTTTATTCTTTATTTTGAAACCCAGTCTCACTAAGTTGCGGAGTGCCTCACTAGGTAGCTGAGGCTGGCCGCGAACCCGTATCCTCCGGTCTCAGCCTCCTAATTGCTGGGATTACAAGCGTGGGCCACCACGCCCAGCTTCTCATCCCTATTTTTAGTCTTTATTTTGAAACAGGGTTTCACTAAGTTGCGGAAGGCCTCACTAAATATATGAGGCTGGCCAACAACCTAGATCCTCCGGTCTTAGCCTCCCAAGTACTGGGATTACAAGTGTGTGCCACCATGCCAGGCTACAAAATTTTTTCAGAGCTAAAAGGGTATTTCTTTCTAAAAATGACAATAATGCCTAAAATAATATGCTCTAACTTTTACTGTATCTTTCCGTGTACATGATCTGCAAACCAGACTTAGCAATTTTTATAAATGAAAACTTGAGTAGCCAAATATACTTCCAGTTAGCTAAGCACAGTAGCGCAAGCCTGTCATCCCAGCTATAGAGGAGGCTGAGGCAAGGAAGATCGAAGTTTGGGGCCAGCTTGGGCAATGGCAATTTATCACAATCCTCTCTCAAAATAGAATTACTAAAGAGGGCTTGAATGTAATCCAGTGAGTGGTAGAGCACCTTCAGTTTCTATTCCCCATACCACCAATATACTTCTAATTATAAATATTTGTGTATCCAATAATAACATTTTTTTTTTTTGGTACTAGGGATTGAACCCAGAGGCATTCTACCTCTGAGCTACACCCCCAGTCCTATTTTTTATTCTTTATTTTGAAACAGGGCCTCATTAAGTAGCTGAGGCTAGCCGGGAACCCGGATCCTCCATCTCAGTCTCTCAAGTACTGGAATTACAAGTGTGCGCCACCATGCATGGCTCAATAATAACATTTAAAAACTAAATTAGTTTTAATTTTTATAATGTTTTTATAATTTATCTCTTAATGAAATTAACTCTCATCATTAATGAGAAGGACATGAATAAGTTATAGTTTATACTTTTCTAGGTACAATTTTTTTTAAAGAATTATTTCTGTTCTTTAAAGTGGGGCAATAGACACAGTATTTCCTTAAATTCATGTTATCTTTTCCAGAGATACACTATTATATTTGGAATTTTAAAAATTTTTTCTAATTTTTCTTTTAAAATTTCAGAATATGATTTTTAAGATTCTATATCAAAGAAAGTAGACCTATATCCAAGTATCATTTAAATGAAAGCATCCTTTAACAACCAATCCTATGAAACAGAATAACAAAGGAGGAATATTTCCTGATATCAATTTTGAATTCTTACTCTGATATTAGTTCTTAGGTAATTATCTGATGTAGCCCACACCTATAATCACAGTACTTGATGGTTATACAACAGTAACTTAGCAAGACCCCATTTCCAAAAAGTAAAAAGGGCTGGGGGTATAGCTCATCTCAGAGGAAGAATGTCTCTGGATTCAATCTCTGATATACTCACACACAAAACTGCTATTATCCGATCTGATGGCTTGGAGCACTTTTTTTTTTTTCTCGTAAATACATTGATTTTGACTCAAATAGAAAAATAATCTACATATATTTAATGATTTTTTTTCAGAAGTGATTAATACTATTTTAAAAATTAAGGGTTTCAAAGAGTCTTAGTTTTTTATCATTTCATTTCTTAGAAGGAATGATTTAAATTGTATGACTATTCTATCAACATTTTGAAAAGTATTTTCATTATTTTTAAAGATGGTAATTCCTTAGAAAATACTTCATTTCACCCCATGATAACTCCTATCACATTGTTCTACTTACCCGTCCTTATGTTGGTATATAGTATCCCAGAAAAGTCTGGATTAACTAAATATATAGATTCTGAAGGGACTTGGATTATTACGTATCTGAAATAACTGTTATATATAACATTTTTTATCAGAACAACCCAAATGCACATGGTGATTTTTTAAAAATAAATAGAGCGTATGAAGTACTCAAAGATGAAGATCTACGGAAAAAGTATGATAAATATGGAGAAAAGGGACTTGAAGATAATCAAGGAGGCCAGTATGAAAGCTGGAACTATTATCGTTATGATTTTGGTAAGGCGATATGATATTACTTGTGAATTTGTTTTCTATCTCAGTAAAAGTAAATTTTGTTTCACTAATTAGCTTAATATGTGTAACCTTGATTAACTTTTAATTTACCATGGAAATGGAATTCAAAAGGAAAGTCAGTTGGTGTATAGAGATTACCTGTACAAATATGAGAGTGTATTGGTCAGAGACTCTTAATACTTTTTAAATAAGGATACTCATTTAATAAAAATGTATGTGTTTGCACTAGAAGTTAAATAGTAAAGTTTAAAAAAAATCTTTTAGAGCATTATATTCCAACAAAGGCTAAACTTTCTTTAGTGGTGAAGACTCCAGTAGAAATGCCATCCTTCTCCTGTGGAACCATCATTGAGGTTTTTTTTTTTTTTTTTTCCGCAGTACTGGGGATTGAACTCAGGGGCGTTCTACCTCCGAGCTACACCCCCAGCCCTATTTTTTATTCTTTATTTTGAAACCGGGTCTCGCTAAGTTGTGGAGTGCCTCACTAGGTAGCTGAGGCTGGCCTCGAACCTGGATCCTCCAGTCTCAGCCTCTTGAATGCTGGGATTACAAGCGTGCGCCACCACGCCCGGCTACTGAGAAGGTTTAAGATTTTGAAAAGAATAAGATAAGAGAAGGAGGAAACAAGTTAAAGGAACAAAGGGAGAGGGAAAGTAAACACAGGCTTATCTTCAGATAACCAGTGTTTCTCATAGCCATTAATTAGCCTCAAATGTAATCTTAACAACTAAAATATGCTTTTATATCAGACTAAAACATTTTAAATTTATATCTGGAGAGTTTGCTTCTCAAGACTGATTTTCTTTTCAGAGTATTTTTTTATTTGTGTGTGGGTATGTATGTGGTACTGGGATTAAACCCACAGGTGTTCTACTTCTTTTTTTTTTTTTTTTTTTTCTGTTTTTTTCAGTACTGGGAATTGAACCCAGGGGTATTCTACCTCGGGGCTACACCCCCACCCCTATTTTTTATTCCTTATTTTGAAACAGGGTCTCACTAAGTAGTTGAGGCTGGCCTTGAACCTGCAATCCTCCTGTCTCAGCCTCTCAAGTACTGGGATTACAAGCATGGGCCACCACCCCACCGGAGGTGTTGTACTTCTTAACTATACCCTTAACCCTATTTTTTTTTTTTTAACAAGGTCAGTCAGGTGTGGTAGCAAATGCCTATAATCCCAGTACTTGGGAGGCTGAGACAGGAGGATCACAGGTTCAAGGACAACCTCAGCAAGTGAGAGTCTCATCAATCTAGTGAGACCCTCTTTCAAAATAAAAAAATAAATGGTTCTGGGTGTATAGCTTAGAGGTAGAATTCCCCAGTACCACAAAAAATATAAAATATAATAAGGTCTTGCTAAGTTACTGTGCACTAGCCTCAGACCTATGATCCTTTCTCAGCCTCCTAAGCTTTCTAATCCTTCTAGGATTATAGGTGTGCCACCACCATGCCCAACTCAATATACTATTTTCAAGTATATTCCCTATAGCTTGATAACATGTCAGGTGCTGGCAAACTATATTTCAACTGTATTTCACTGGCCAAATTTGGCTTACCACCTGTTTATTTACATAAAGTTTTATTGGAATAGTTATGTTCATTTGTATACATATTGGCTGTCACTTCTTTCACACTTAGAGGGCAGAGTTTTTGTGACGAAAATCGTAATTCCCACAAAGCCCAAAGTATTTACTAGTGACCTTCACAGAAAAAGTCTGCTGATCCCTGGTATATATCCATTGTTAATATTACTTGGATATTTTACATGGTAATGAAATAGTCTTGCGTTGATTTTAATTATGATAAATAAAATTTACACTTACTACTACGTGTTTGTCTCTACCTCAGCAAATGTTGTAATTGTTATGTTTTTACCAGTGGGAAATATTTTAAAGTGATACCACTTTTCAAAAACTTTTCAAAAAATTAAATATCTTCTATGATCTAGCAGTGATGTATCACTCTCATTTTCCTGATATCAGTATTGTGCTACATCCTATTAACATGTCACCGCTAGGGAAAGCTGGGTGAAAGTACATGAGAGTCTGTACTGTTTTTGCAACTTCTCTTAAGTCTAAAATTATTTCCTTTTTCTTCCTTTTTTCTCTCTTTTAATTTTTTTTTTGTGTGTGTGTGTGTGTGGTACTGGGGATTAAACTCATGGGCATTCTGCCTCTGAGCTCCACCCCCAGCCTTATTTTATTTTTTAATTTGAAACAAGGTCTCAGTAAGTTGGGGAGGCTGGCCTTGAACCTGCAATCCTATTGCCTCAGCCTCACAAGTAATGGGATCACAGACATGTGCCACCATGCCCGGCTGAATCTATAATTATTTTAAAATAAAAGGTTATAGCCAGGCTTGGTGGTGCACACATATAATCCCAGACACTTAGGAAGCTGAGGCAGGAGGATCACAAGTTTGAGGCCAGCCTGAGCAATTTAGTAAGACCCTGTCTCAAAATAAAATTTTAAAAGGTTGGGGATGTAGCTCAGTGCTTGCCTTAGCATGAACAAGGACCTGGATTCACTTGCTAGTACTAAAAAGAAAGTTAGAAAATAGAAATTTTTATAAAGATGAAATTGTGTGAATATTAGAAAACACCCCCCCTCACACACACACACATTTATGCCATACCAAGATGCTAATGTCTTTAGATCACTCTTTAAATGTCTCACCAATAGTATTATTTACTGTTGGTTTTTCTTTTTGTTGCACATTATACAAGTTTGAGATTTAGTATAATTGATTTTTGAGGATTAAAGCCAAAGTGAATAATCGGTTTTTGTGCAGTAATTTATGGAGAAGTTCTTTAATTTTACATTTTTTATGTACTTTTAAAATAGGTATTTATGATGATGATCCTGAAATCATAACATTGGAAAGAAGAGAGTTTGGTAAGTTTGTGGGCATGTGATTTTCTAAAACTAGTACAAGTCCAATCTGTCATAAAACTCTTAGGTCCAATTGTGTTCAGAAGTTAAAAAATTTTTGGATTTTAGAAAAGTAATATAGCATATACTGTATATTAACAATGTTCTTAGCAAAGTACAGGGCAGTGTGTCATAACAAAAGCAGTAATGTTTCTACAGCAAAATGGCTGAGTACATCAAATAAAAGATAATATATAGCCTCATATTAGGTCAGATAGGGTTCAGATGCAAATTAGCTGGCTACATGCTTTAAAAAAACTTCCACTTTCTGAGCTTTTTAGTTTTAGAATTTTAGGTAAGTATTTTCTTATTTTGGAAGCAGATTTAATTTTTTCTTTTTAAGATATAAACACACACCACTTTATATGCAGATTTAATTTGATTTATGCTTTGTGTGAAAATGCTGTAAGAATATAGTTCTGCATTTTCTGTTGGGTTTTAAAAAATTATAAAAACTGGATTAGATTCTTACACTTTTAGCATTTATACTATGATGGTAAAATAGGTTTTTTCTTCTGTTTTTACCTCAAAGCAATACATTATTCCTCAAATGAAATTCTAATTTTATTTTGCTGTATTGCAATCACATTTAATTTTGAAAACTAAAATAAC
>PVLC010047436.1:0-11070 GCA_004027655.1 Graphiurus murinus
CCTCCCAAGTCTTCATACATTTCTATAACATTAAACACCTGAGTGCCTTAAGTTTATACTAATCAAACTTACTCCGTGGGCTGCTCCCCTTGAAGCTCATCAACTACCTGATATCTGAGTAAAATTGGTCTTTCATTGGGCAATCTTCATAGGCAGGATAGGAGGCAAGAAGGAGTGGGTGTTGTTTTTATTCATGTTGGTAGTGGTAATGGTGCTGGGGGTTGTGGTGGTGATGGTGGTGATGGTGGAGGTAGTGGTGTTGGTGGTGATGATGCTGGTGGTGCTGGTGGTTGTGGTGGTGGGGATGATGATGGAGGTGGTGGTGCTGGTGGTGATGGTGTTGATGGTGGAGATGGTGGTAATGGTTCTGATGGTGGTGATGGCACTGGTGGTGATGGTGATGATGTTGGTGCTGGTGGTGATGATAGAAGTGGTGGTCATGGTAAAGGTGTTATGATGGTGGATATGGTGTGATGGTAATGATGGTGGAAGTAGTGGTGACTGTGGTGGTCATGATGGTGATGGTGGTGACGATGGTTGGAGATAGAAGTGATGGTGGGGGAGGTGGTGACGGTAATGATGGTGGTAAGGTAGATAACCATCTGTCTGCAACAGCATCTTCCATATGCTTTTCCATATATCTCAGATCACTTTGCCCCCAACCTTCCAAACTGGCACTGGCTCCCGATGCTCCACAGGATAAAACACATCCAACTTACCTCTCTAGTCTAATATTTTGTGGTACTAAGGATGGAGCCCAGGGGTGTTCTATCTCTGAACTACACACCCAGCCCTGTTTTACTCTGTATTTTGAAACAGGGTCTCGCTGAATTGCTGAGGGCCTCACTAGGTTGCCGAGGCTGGCCTCAAACCTGCGATCCTTCTGTCTCAGTCTCCCATGTACTGGGATTACAGGGTGAGCCACCATACCACACCCAGCATTCTAGGCTAATTTGAAGGCTGCTTGTATTTTAAGTGAACCATTGCCTTTCCCCTTACTGGACACGCTCTGGTGCCACTGTGCAATATTTCTCTGCAGAGAAAGCCTTGTTTTCATTCTGATTTCACTCCAAATACTTCCTCTTGCATGGCAGTTCTCTCCTTTGTCTACCTGCCCCTCGTGTTTTCCTTTTTTTTTTTTTTTTTTTGCGGTACTAGGGATGGAACCTGGGGGCATTCTACCTCCAATCACAGACCCAGCCCTATTTTTTATTCTTCATTTTGAAACTCTTACCTTTCTTTAGCTTTTTGGCCACAATGTGAAGATTAGTGGTTTTGCTCCGCCATGGGTTCCCACCATGTTGTATAGGTCCAGAGCAACTGGGCCAATCGATCAAGTGCTAGAACTTCCAAAACTCTGCGCCAAGAACAACAAACAAACAAACAAACAAACAAAAAATAACCCCCCACAAAAAACCTTTTCTCTTTCATTTTAGTGACAGAAAGCTGACTAATACAGTTATTTGGATAACATACAGCTTTCCATCACTAGCCTCAATTGTGAATTAATGGTCCTTCCTTCCTGTCATTGTAGGAAGATTGCATCCCAGACTGGGCTCAAGATGGGAAATGAATATGTTTGGCTTCCCTGAACCACAGTAATATCCACAAGTTCACCATGCTTGGACCCTGTCAATGTACTACAGTGTACATGTGGGAAAAGGGATTCCATGGCAGCTCAGTTTTTTTTTTTTTTTTTTTTTTTGCATTACTGGAGATTGAATCCAGGGGGCATTTTACCTCAGAACTACACCCCCACCCCCTTTTTTATTTTTTGTTTTGAAATAGGATCTCCCAGCCAGGTGTGGTGGCACCGGCTTGTAATCTCAGTATTTGGGAGGCTGAGACGTGAGGATCCGGCCAGTCTCAGCTACTTAGTGAGGCCCTCTGCAACTTAGTGAGACCTTGTTTCAAAATAAAGAATAAAAATTAGGGCTGAAGATGTAGCTCAGAGGTAGAATGCCCTTGGGTTCCATCCCCAGTACCAAAAAAAAAAAAAAAAAAAAAAAAAAGGTTCTCCTTAGGTTGCTGAGTCTAAGTTGCTGAAGCTGTTCTTGAACCTGTGATCCTCTGTCTCAGCCTCCCAAATACTGGGATTACAGGTATGCACCATCATGGTCAACTAGCAGCTGTTTTAGCATGGCCCAAGATAGTGCAGGTGAGACCAGGTGATGTTTCAATTACAATTGTTCCGTAAGGATTTCTGGCATGGTTACTGTGGGAGTTACCAATGTTAATTAACAAGAATCTTTCTCCACTCAAACTGGGAAGGAGATTATGTGGCCAGTTACCATCAGGGAGGCTAGCCAGGAGCTGAGAGAATGTCTTTGGCATAGGTCTGTTAAGTCATTCCTTTAAATCCTGCAGTGGCTCTCTGAGCCGAGGTGTCCTGTCCCCACTGGGGTCTGCTGTGACTACTGGTCTCACTAGATTCTAGATTCCTTGTGGACAGGGACTGAACTTAATTTGAGTTAACCGCTTCACCCATTGTCCAGCCCCTTGGGGTCAGGCAAAAAAGGGGCAATGAATCACTAAGCCATGAGTCTCCTTCCTTAAGCAACTCCACACCTGAAATCACAAGCCTGTTTCTTGCTTCGCTGCCCCAGGCTCCTCCTCCACGAGCCCTCGGGGCTAGAACCGCCCCTTCCCTGTGGGTCCAGAGGGTGGGACCCATGGGGCTCTGCAGCCTGCACCAGCCCCACCGCCGCCGCCCCTTGCTTCCACCCAAGCTGCAGATCACAGCACCGAAAGCTCAGGAGCCAGGGCTCCCTCTATTGGCTAATACTTCAGCGGAAGGTTCTGAACGAGGGGTGGGGGGGGCGGGGTGTTGAAAGACAAAAAACGCTCGGGCAGTTCCCCTAGTTTTAGTTCGGATGTCGGTTCAGTGGGTTCCGATGTTCCTTCCAGCAGTTGGTTCCCTAGATCCCGCCTTTGTTTTGTCTTATGCCCTCTTTTTTCAGATCTACAAGAAAACCCTTTTGGAGTCTTTGTGACCTCGCCCAATTTCCAACATTCCAGACAGTCTTTCCCCCCCTTTTCTTCCCAGACTTCAAATGGCTCTTTTCTCCTAGTGTGGATCAGAACTATGAGGAGGGCAGAGCCAAACAGTGGGACCCTAAAAGTTTATCAAAAACAAATCCTCCTCTTTTGAGAAAACCATTTTCCAAAGCAGTAGACAAAGCGGGGTCAAATTTGCCCTGATTGCATTACAAGTAAGAGACAAACACCTAAGAACCCATGGAGTCTAATGGAGAAACAGGTAAAACCAAAATTAAAAATGGTCCCTCCGAGCCAGCACACTCTGCGACCCCTTCCTCCCCCTCTGCGGCAGAATTCGCCTCCAGCGCGTGGGTCTCTGCTGCAGCGGCACTGCCCAGGCGACACGCATACTCAACTAAGAGATTCACGACCACACCAGCCATGCCACAAGGTGTTTTATTTTCATTAGTCATACAAATAATTTTCTATAATATCCCAGGGCAAACCGGAGAATTTGGCAGTCCGATCGGGGGGGTCCCGTCGGGGGCCCGCAGGCCGGTGGCATCGGCGCGGAGTGCCCGGGTTCACAGTGCTGCTGGAGGCTCGTGTCCGTCTTGCAGGTGGCTTCTTCCTCCACACCACCACTGGGGTCTCGGAGACGACGGGGGTGCGGCATCCTCTAGGCTCTTAGGAAATCTCACTCCGCTTTTCCTGCTCAATGGCTGCGGAGCGGGAAGCGGGCACTGGAGGGTGAGGCCACCGTGCAACCCCTAGCCCCCCAACCAAGGCGCTCACAGCCAGCATGGCGAGGGTGGGGCGCCCCCAAAGTCTGGGGGTCCAGAGAGGGCTTGAGTTGGGAAGAGGCAAGGCGCTTTGTGTAACTGGGTGGCCGGCCGCCCAAACCCGGGGCACCAGCCGGGTTGGGGGTGGGGGGCAGGATTGGCTCGGAAAGGGCGGGCTGGGGGCTGCAGAGGGTTCCGCGGACCCAGGAGCGGGGGCGCACTTACTCTCTTTGGTCGGCAGAGTATTCTTCTCCTGCGTCTCGGTCTTCTTCAGCTTGGCCTTATCGAAGCTGGCGATTTCCCCCATGTCCGGCTTGTCTGCCATTTTCTTTAAAACAGTCCTAGTGGGCAAACCAAAGCGGTTGGCCTGGGGCGGCGAGGCAGCACCCCCACCCCGCGCACTGGGGCAACCGCCTTTCGACGACGTGGCACTCCCGCCAGGGCGTTCCCCGCCGCCCCGGATCTGGGCGCGTCCCGCACCCCACCTCGGAGCCCCAGGGCGAGGTCGGAGGGCTCGGGGAAGGGCGCCTGTTGCGGCCCCGCCGAGCCCGCCCGCTGCACCACCCGACCCCACCCGGCCGGGCCCCCGCCCCGACGCGGCGCTCACCGCAGCCTCTCCCTCCGAGCCCCGGGTTCTAATGTTCCCACTCGCGATGCTGCAGCAAGAGACAAAAGAGCGGCGCCCGCCCCTCGCCTTATATACGCCGCGCCCCGCCCCGCCCCTCGCCCGCCGCAGCGGGGGCGGGGCCTACTCCGGAGGGGCGGGGCCAGGCGGGGCCAGGCGGGCCGCTAGCTTCCCCGCGTGCCCCCGGGCTGCTCCCGGGCTGGGCGCCGCCCTTCCTGCAGCCCGTGGCCGGCCTCCCGGGGTTCAGCTGCTGGGGGTCTGGCGCCAGGCCCCTGGGCTTTCTTTTGGGGCTGCGTTCCCCCTCGCTATGGGAATCTGCTGCTCACCCCACCCCGCAGGAAGGGCGTGGGGGCGGGCTGTATGGGGTGTGTGTGTGTTTTGTAGTTGTGTATGTGCAGGCGTGCACGCGCGTTCTGCAGCAACCCTTGCTCGCAGGAGACACCCCACGCGTGTCGCCCCAGGTCTCTTGCGTTTGCCTATGCAGAATCCCCTTCCTTCCCCCTTTTCCTGCGGCGGGTGCTCCTTAAACACTGTTACAAGCATTGTCTGCACGGCGGAGGTGGGAACAGGGAGTCCCGAAAGAGAGCTCGCCCTGTTCCTTCTCTTTCCATCTCTTCCCTAGGAACAAGGTGTCGGAGGGTGCGGCTTTCCTCCTTGAAGTAACCTTGAAGAGGATAGAAACCCCTGTGCCTACAAACGTTCTTGTGTTGCTTATTAACCCATGGCAGAAGTAGTATAAGGCAGTTATTAAAATCTTCCCTAAGTAGTGTTTTCAGCCCGTGCACACCTTAAATTTATTTACTACTGGGGATTAATCCCGGGGCATTCTACCTTCTGAAGTACACCCCCAGCCCTGTTTTATGTTTTTATTTTGAAACAGGATCTCGGTAAATTGCTGAGGCTGGCCTCGAACCTATGGTCCTCCTCTGTCAGCCTCCCTAAGTATTGGGATTACAGGTGTGTGCCCCCACGACTGACTACTGTGCAACACTTTTATTTTATTTATTTATTTTTGTGGTACTGGGGATTGAACCCAGGGGAATTCTGCTTCTGAGCTACACCTCCAGCCCTGTTTTCTTTTTTATTTTGAAACAGGGTTCCACTAAATTGCGGAGGGCCTCACTAAATTGCTGAGGCTGGCCACCCACCGGTGATCCTCCTGTCTCAGCCTCCCAAGTACTAGGATTACAGATTTGGCCCACCAGGCTAAGCTACGAGTATGATTTTTTTTTTTTTCTCGGTACTGAGGATTGAACTCAGGGACATTCTACCTCTGAGCTACACCCCTAGCCCTATTTTTTATTCTTTATTTTGAAACAGGGTCTCACTAAGTTGCGGAGTGCCTCAGTAGGTAGCTGAGGCTAGCCATGAACCCAGATCCTCCTTTTTCAGCCTCCCAAATGCCGGGATTACAAGAGTGCGCCGTCATGCCGGCTAGGAGTATGAATTTGATGTACCAAATTCCTTGTGTGACACCGGGCAGGTTTCTTCTTGCATCCCAGTTTCTTCACCTGAAAAATAGCTTTGGTATAAACATCAGTGAGATAAAAGAACAGGCATCAAGGGGCTGCTCAATCTGGCACCCAATTAGAATGCCAGGGTCACACTTTATTAGTGCATTGATCAACTGCTGCAATATGCTGTGTAACAGAGCACCCCCAAACCTCAGTGGCTTAAAATGTATCTGCAGGTTGGGTGATGTTTGGCTCCTAACCAGAGGTGCCTCATCCTCTGGTCTTGGGGCTAGCTTGTTCCTCTCAGGGGGATGGCAAGGCAGCGGGAAGGTTTTGTGCAAGAAAGTATAGAGGTAGTGAAGTGTAAATATCAAGTTGAATCTGCTAAGGTTCCATTGGCCGAGCCCATCATCAATGGAGTGGAGTATATCCTGCTCATGGGAGGAGAGGAAAGGGAATGAACATTTTCTGAATGAAAATCAAACTTCCTGCTGGGCTTGGTGACACACCTGGAATCCCAGTACGTGGTAAATTTAGAAGGATTGAAGATTAAGAGCCTCAATAATTTAGCAAGACCCTCAGCAACGTAGCGAGACTCCCATTCAAAATAAAAATAAAAATAAATAAAAAGGGCCAGTGGTGTAGAGTGCCTCTGGGTTCAAACCTCAGTGCCAAAAAAAAAAAAAAAAAAAAAAAAAGGAAAAAGAAATTACATGGAATGGGTAGACTGACAAATACTAACAACAACAGTAACAACCAAATACAAACAGCCTTCTGGGTGGCTTAAGATAATGAATGTTGATTGTCTACAAATACAGCAACTTGCTATGCTAATTTTGTGGTCATGGAGTGCTCTCTGTGGAGTGATGCAGGCACCCAGCCCCTGCTCCCTTGTGACTCTGCCCCTCTAGGTCGGGGAAGTCCACTCCAGACAGCCAGTGAAAGGAGAAAGAGGAGGGGATAAAGGACCATACCAGATTTTTTTTTTTTTATTTTTTTTTTCAGTACTGGGGATTGAACTCAGGGGCATTCTACCTCCGAGCTACACCCCCAATCCTATTTTTAATTCTTTATTTTGAAACAGGGTCTCACTAAGTTGCAGAGGGCCTCAGTAAGTAGCTGAGGCTGGCTGAGAACTTGGATCCTCTGGTCTCAGTCTCCTAATTACTGGAATTACTAGTGTGTATCACCATGCCTGGCCCCATACCAGATTTTTATGACTCAGACATGGAAGTAGTTTCCATTACCTCTGTCCTCTTATTTTTTTGGGGGGGGGATGGGGTGTGATGGGGCATGGTTACATGATCTTACTTTTTTTGTGTGTGGTACTGGGGATTGAACCCAGGGGCATTCTACCTCCGAACTACACCCCCAGCCCTATTTTTTATTCTTTATTTTGAAACAGGGTCTCACTAAGTTGCAGAGGGCCTCAATAAGTAGCTGAGGCTGGCTGTGAACCTGCAATCCTTCTGACTCAGCCTCCTAAGTACACATGGTCTTACTTAACTGGAAACGAGGATGGGAAATATCATCTAGCTGTTCTCAGGGGGAAAAGAAAGCAAGGGGGGTGGACTTCAGTCTCTTCTATAGATCATGGAAAGAGCTGCTAAACTGGAATGTGAACGTACTCAGATATCCAGAGTTGGCCATGATCGCAAGGTTTCACCGGCACTTGATTCCCTTTCAGAGGCGATGCCGGGGAACATGAGGAATTACTGTCCTGGGCGCTATGTTTGACCTGAGTGTGGCAATACTCAGTCGTCCCATTTTGGGCCCATGGTGCACTTCAATTCTGACTTCCCTTCATTTAGGAAACAATGGAATCTATTTCTCCTAAATACAGCTATGGAGATGCATATTTGGAGAGAGATCAAACATGCAGAATCCCCCCACCCCTCGCTCCAAAAGAAGTCCTAAGTGAACTTACAGACATATCTTATTCTTGCTTTGTGCAGCTTGATGGTCCATCTCTATAAAACAGGCATTGCTCAAAAACAGTGGTCAGATCTATTAATATCATCCAATCCCATGGGCAGTGACTTCAAAACATCTGCATATATATATATAGTCATACTGGGAATTTAACCCAGGGGAGTTCTATCTCTGAACTATACCCCAGCCCTTTTCAAAAATTAATTAATTGTGGTACTGGGGATTGAACCCAGGGCCATTCTACCTCCAGGCTACACCTCCCCCTCCAGCCCCGCTTTTTTATTTTTTTGTTTTGAAACAGGGTCATGCTAGATTGCTCAGAGTCTTGCTACATTGCTGAGGCTGTCCTCAAACCTGTGATCCTCCTGCCTCAGCCTCCCAAGTATTGGGATTATAGGCATGCATCATCGTGCCAGTTGAAAACATCTTATTCTTTGACATTTCTCATGCCATTTCTCAAGTATACTTTGGCCTTAGTGACTTTCTTCTAGGGAATAAAGCGAGGCGGAAATGCTGCTTTGTGACTTATGAGGCCAGGTCATCAAAGAAAGACCTCATGGTTCTGCATGACTAGCTCTGGGGATAGGATGCCTCCAGGCTGTGAGGAAAGCAAGCATGGACAGGGAAAGACCACATATCAGCATTCTTCTGAGCAGAGACAAGATGTCCCTGCCTAAATTGTAGACTCATGAGCGAGGTTATTGTTATCCTAGTTATTTCAAGTTACTAAGTTTCAGGATGTTTTGTGATTTAGTGGAAGATAATTGGAACACCATGAGAAGAAAAATCATAATCTGGTAGGGCCAGGGTCTCAGGTTCCCTTTGGGGATTTTTTTTTTCCTAAAGAGCTACCTTAGCACTCACATGGACTTAAATAAATGTTTACTGAATGTGTAAGAAGTATCTGGCAGTGCTCTGGGTGTGGAAGATATAATGAAAGACTCCAGATGCAAGCCTGGTGCCTTCGATGAAGGACTCAGAGTCAGTCAACAGTGCTCTCATGCCTTGCATTTACTTATGGCATGGGGTTGTCACTTAGATGTGACAACATCTCAGCCTGCTGCTTGGAACTGACTCCATCTTGTTCGCAGATGGTACAGAGAAAGTAGAAGCACTGACATCCAAGGACATCTCTGTCTTCTTTGTTGAAGAAGATGCTCTGGGAATACAGAACTAGTAAGAGGGACCTAAGAGAGCTCTGATGACTGTCAGCCAGGAGGAGGGGGGTCTGGGGGAAGCCTTTGGAGACTGGCACAGGGGGCTTCATCCCTCCGATTTCTCCAGCTTAGACTTTTTATCAGAGACTGGAATGGGAATGTAGATAGAATGCTGATTACGTTACGAAAGACGCAACTCTGTAAGTTTCAAAGCCAGATGAATACAGTGGAGAAATGAACAAAATATAGTGAGATGAACTTGATAGGGACATAAATAAGGCCGCCTTTATTTTTTGGTACAGGGGATTGAACCCAGAGGCATTCTACCTCCAAGCTACACCCCCCAGCTCTTCTTATCTTGAAACAGGGTCTCGCTAAGTTGCTGAGAGTCTTGCTAAATAGCTGAGGCTGGCCCTGAATCTGCAATCCTCCTGTCTTAGCCTCCCAAGTACTGGGATTACAAGCATGCACCACTGTGCCCGGCAAATAGAGCCTTTTTGACCTAAAGGCTACCAGTATAGGGAGATGTGATAGATATGGGGCATCTCTGGGGCAGTGAGATTTATGGCTATGTGGCTAGGAAGGAGTTAAGTCCAAGTTCTTTGAATACAAGGAAGCCAAGCCAAGCGTGGTGGCGCACACTTGTAATCCCAGCATTTGGGAGGCTGAGACCAGAGGATCCGGGTTCGAGGCCAGCCTCAGCTACCTAGTGAGGCACTCCGCAACTTAGTGAGACTCGGTTTCAAAATAAAGAATAAAAAATAGGGCTGGGGGTATAGCTCGGAGGTAGAATGCCCCTGAGTTCAATCCCCAGTACCAAAAAAAAAAAAAAAAAAAAAATTACAAGGAAGCCATTTGCTTAAGGCCTTTGTCCTTGCTAATGCTTTTCTTAGTGCCGCTGTTCAACTCGGGCACCTTCTTCCTTCATTTAGAACCTGCCTGAGTGTACCTCTCCACAGAGAACCTTCTTTGGCCACCCTTAGAGCGTAACACCCTTGTTCTCTATTCCTCTGTTGTGTTTCATTTTTCTTCATAGAATTCACCTCTACCCAGCACGTAATCAAACATGCTCTGTTTCCTTTTGTTGTTGTTTTTATATCCTGCAGTAGGAAATGAGAATGCAGTAGGAAATGTATCCCCAGCCCTTAATGCACTGCCTGACATGTACCAAGTGTGCAGTTAGCACTCTTTGAACAAATGCATGAATTTCCTAGTCAAAATGGAATGAGCCGGGCATGGTGATGCAGGCCTGTAATCTCAGTACTTTGGACGCTGAGACAGGAGAATTGCAGATCCAAGGCCAGCCTCAACAATTCAGTGAGAACCTCCACAACTTAGACTTTATTTCAAAATAAAAAATAAAGAGGGTAGGGGGATGTAGCTCGGAGGTAAAATGCTCCTGGATTGGATCCCCACTACAAAAATCTAAAAAATTTTTAAAAAAAGCAAAGGCAGCCAGGCACAGGAGCACACACAGGTAATCCCAGTACTTGAGAGACAGACTGGAGAATCATGTTGGGCCGGAATGGATTCTCAAGGAGCCGAACGTCTCCCTAGAGACCTTCCTGAGTCTTCTCTTGTCGCTGTTCCATTTGTGAAACACTCTCATTTTGGGTGTTGGCTTCTGGTTTCGCCAGCCTGAAAATAGCTGTGTGACTTTTACATAAAGGGAGCCTGAAAGCGTATCAGTATGGGACGCCTGTATTTTCCACACTCTTAAAACACTGTTTCTTTTTGCAGGTCACACAGTGTAGAGGCTTACCCTAGACGAAATCGCTGAGGTTCTGCCTCAGCAGTCATGGTTCGGCTGTGTAGCTGTGTGGAGTAGCTCCTAAGCAGACCTGGGCTATTTCTTAGTACCCCAGGGGGGTAACAGCCACAGTACCAGTGAGAATCTGTTTCAGTTTTTATCTCTGCTGCTGGAATAGCAATAATGATAGCAACTAAGATTATGAAGCACTGACTGTGCACCAGAACTTGTGCTCAGGACTTTACATGTATTATCTCACTTAATCCTCACCAAAAAAAAAAAAAAAAAGTGTGAAATGGCACTATTTCAAATTTCTGCTTTACTACGTAGGCTCTGTCAAGGTCGCATAACCAGTAATTGGCATCGCAGGGACTTGAATCCATGCCTGCTC
>PVLC010047437.1:0-11056 GCA_004027655.1 Graphiurus murinus
GGCGCACGCTTGTAATCCCAGCATTCGGGAGGCTGAGACCGGAGGATCCAGGTTCGCGGCCAGCCTCAGCTACCTAGTGAGGCACTCCGCAACTCAGTGAGACTCTGTTTCAAAATAAAGAATAAAAAGGGGCTGGGGGTGTAGCTCGGAGGTAGAACGCCCCTGAGTTCAATCCCCAGTACCGCAAAAAAAAAAAAAATAGGGATGGGGGTGTAACTAGGAGGTAGAATGCCCCTGGGTTTAAGTGAGGTAAGCCAGGCGTGGTGGTGCACGCCTGTAATCCAACTACATCCACGTTTCACTTACATGTTTCTTGAAAATACTTTCTTCTAGTCAATTATTACTATTTTATTTTTGTAGTGAGGACCGAACCTAGGTATATTCTACCTCTGAGTTCTACCCGTAGCCCTTTTTTTTTTTTTTTTTTTGCGGGTCTGGGGATTGAACTCAGGGGCATTCTACCTCCGAGCTATACCCCCAGCCCTATTTTTTATTCTTTATTTTGAAACCGGGTCTCACTAAGTTGCGGAGTGTCTCACTAGGTAGCTGAGGCTGGCCACGAACCCGGATCCTCCGGTCTCAGCCTCCCGAATGCTGGGATTACAAGCATGCGCCACCACGCCCGGCTCCTTTTTGTTTTGTTTTGAAACAGGGTCTTGGTAGGTTGCTGAGAGTCTCCCTACTTACTGAGGCTGTCCTTGAACCTGTGATCTTCCTGTCTCAGCCTCCCAAGTACTGGGATTACAGGTGTGTGCCACCATGCCTGGCTTAACTAATTTTGATTATCATTTAATATATAACTCTGAATGAACTATTGACTGGTCAGTATTTATATAAAAATTAATATTGCCAGGTGTAGTGGCACACATCTGTAATTCTAGTACTTGGGAGACTAAGGAGGATGGCCGGAAACTGGCCTTGTGGCGCACACTTGTAATCCCAGCTTTTGGGAGGCTGAGATGGGAGGATCTGGGTTGATTCAAGGCCAGCCTCAGCTACCTAGTGAGGCCCTCCACAACTTAGTGAGACCCAGTTTCAAAATAAAGAATAAAAAGTAGGGTTGGAGGTATAGCTCGAAGGTAGAACACCCCTGGAAAAAAAAAAAAAAGAGGATGGCTGGTTTGAGGTCAGCCTCAGCAAACTAGTGAGTCTCAGTTTCAAAATAAAAAGTAAGTAGGTTTAGCAGTGTAACTCAGAGGTTGAATGTCCCTGGCTTCAATAATAATACCAGGGGGAAAAATAATAGCAAAGGTGGCAATAACTTACCGTATTTTTAATCTTACTACCTTGTGTTGGTGTCTATTTTGAATGTAAATATCGCTGGACGTGGTGGTACATGCTTGTAATCTCAGTACTTAGGAGGCTGAGACTGGAGGATCGCAGGTTCATAGCCAACCTCAGCTACTTTAGTGAGGCACTCCGCAATTTAGTGAGACCCTGTTTCAAAATATAGAATAAAATAGGGCTGGGAGTGCAGTGTGGAGGTAGAATGCCCCTGGGTTCAATCCCCAGTACTGCAAAAAAATAAAAGAATGTAAATATCAAGAAAATAGAAAAATGAGTAAATATGGTAAACCATGGTACAAAATGTTTAAAACTTCCCTTTAAGATCTCTAATGAGACCAAGATTCTATTCAATATCAAAAGTTATTAGAAAGGCCAGGTGTGGTGGCACACGCTTGTAATCCCAGCATTTGGGAGGCTGAGACTGGAGGATCCTTCGCAGCCAGCCTCAGCTGCCTAGTGAGGCCCTCCGCAACTTAGTGAGATCCTGTTTCAAAATTAAGAATAAAAAATAGGGCTGGGGCTGTAGGTTGTAGGTAGAATGCCCCGGGGTTCAATCCCCAGTACCACAAAAAAAAGTTACTGGAAGCTGAACATGCTGCTCCATGCATGTTCAGCATTTGAGAGGCTGAGACAGGAGGATCCCAGGTTTGTGACCAGCCTCAGCAATTTATTGTGAGACTCTCAGCAACTTAGAAAGACCCCGTTTCCAAACAAAAAATAGAAAGGGCTGGAGGTGTAGCCTGGAGGTAGAATGCCCCTGAGTTCAATGTAAAAAAAAAAAAAAAATTATGTATATATGAAATATTTTCCACCAAAATGTTTTGTCCAAGGTTTATTGATGGGAGTTTCTTCCCAAGTTAATATCTAAATTTTCTACTGTATAATTTATTTACCAAAGATTAAGCACCTGGTAGGAAATGACCTAAGACAGGCACAGTCCTTCGTGCATTTTAAAATAAAAACAGGGGAGTTGTTGGAGCCCAGCTGAGCCCTTTCCCTCCCGGCAGTTGCTATCTGCATATATGAGTAATTATACTGACTATTCGGCTATGTCTACATTGGCGTCTCGAAGTCTGGAGATTGCTCCTAGGATGCGTAGATGAAAGACCCTCCTGCTTAATAGAAAGTAAATATAAAACCCTAAAGGTTATGGTTTTATGACTCTAGAAAGTTTGACCAAGCTTGCTTGACCAAGCTATGTTAAGAATGTGGGCTCGAGCCGGGTGTGGTGGAGCACACTTGTAATCCCAGCATTTGAGAGGCTGAGACCGGAGGATCCGGGTTCGAGGCCAGCCTCAGCTACCTAGTGAGGCACTCTGTAACTTAGTGAGACCAGGTTTCAAAATAAAGAATAAAAAATAGGGCTGGAGGTATAACTTGGAGGTAGAATGCCCCTGAGTTCAATCCCCAGTACCGGAAAAAAAAAAAAAAAAAAGAATGTGGGCTATACATGTAAAATGAAGAAGTGGTGCTGCTACTTGTGTTCTGACAATGATTGATATGTCGTAAATGTCTACATAACCCTGTTGTACTCAAGAAATGTATAAAAAATCCGTGCTGAAAAATAAAATAAAAATTATTTACCAGTTATTCCCACATAGAGATGTGAAAAATGATTCGCTTCTTAAAACCTACCAAACAGCTAGCATGCACTGTTTGTACTCATTCAACTACGTGAACCAAAGTGGAGTGAAGCGTATTTTTTCAGGGCTGGGGGTGTGACTCACTGGTAGAGTATGTGCTTATTGTAAATCAGGCACTGGGTTCAATCCCCAAAATCATAGTAAGAGAGTAAAAAGATGAAGGAGATAGGTACAGGAATTTGGGAGGGAAAGCAGTGCTGGAGATCAGGCCACAGGGCCTTGCATGTGTGAGAAATGTGCTCTACCGCTGAGCTACACACTCAGCCCCCAAATTTGTTTTTTGTGTTTGTTTGTTTGGTACTGGAGAATGAACCCAGAGTCATTTTTACCTCTGAGCTACACCCCCAGCTCTGTTCGTTTGTTTTGTTGTGTTTTGTGTTTTGTTTCGTTTTTTAACAGAATCTTGCTAAGTGGCTGAGGCTGACCTCAAACCTGCTATCTATCCTCCTGCCTCAGCCTCTCAAGTAATCCCCTCCTGGGATTACAGGTGTGCACTACCTCACCCAGCCCCAGAAGATTTTTTTTTGTGGTACTGGGGATTGAACTCAGGGGCATTCTACCTCCGAGCTATGCCCCCAGCCCTATTTTTTATTCTTTATTTTGAAACCGAGTCTCACTAAGTTGTGGAGTGTCTCACTAGGTAGCTGAGGCTGGCCTCGAACCCAGATCCTCCAGTCTCAGCCTCCCAAATGCTGGGATTACAAGCGTGCGCCTCCATACCTAGCTAGAATTTTTTTTTTTTTAAGATTATGGTTAAGTTAAATTTTGTCTAAGAATTGATTGGACTGTGAACACAGCCTATATCTGATAATTTTTAGTTACAGATTAGCTTTTGAACTTTAGGAATAAACAAAATTATACATATATCTTTGAGCTCTTAAATTAAATGAGCTTAATTACAGGTGAGACATCTAAATTGGGCTTAGGCTGGGCGTGGTAGTGCACGCCTATAATCCCAGTACTTGGGAGGCTGAGACAGGAGAATTGCAGGTTCCACACCAACCCCAGCTACTTAGTGAGGCCATGTTTTGAAATAAAGAATAGAAAATAGGGCTGGGGGTAGATCAGAGGTAAAATGCCCCTGGGTTCAATCCTCAGAACTGCAAAAAAATAATAATAATAATTAAATAAATAAATAAATTGGGCTTAGAAGCAATCTTCACCCTTTTAAATCAACAGTTATTATGAAAACGAATTAAGCATATTTGTGTTTCTTTTGCAGGTCGTTGAGTTCTATTGAAACAAAGTATATATTGATGCGTGCAAGACATGAAAAATCAAAAGTAACTGAAGTGTACCCTGAAGAGTTTAAATTCATCTTTGAACAGATAGAGCGTTCAAATGACTACACCTGTAAATGGCTCTATGATGACAGCATAGAGGACATAATCGGGTAGAAATCTGAACTGTTTAGACACTAGCTAGAGCTGCTCATTCATTTGGAAATCATGATATACATGAAAAAGAACCAAAATTCACATCCTTTCAACAAAAGATAACTGTTCTTGTTCAGTACAGACTAGGCAAGTAATTTCTTAAACGATACCATTGATAATATTGAGTAAAACAATAAAAATGAAAACTTCAGTTAATTGTGTATGTAAGGCTGAGGGGTATAGCTTAGTGGTAAAGCTTAGTATGTGCAAGGCCCTGGGTTTGAGCCACAGCACCAGAAAATAAATACTTGTCTACTGGCATACTAGTAGTTATGGGGT
Organism: Graphiurus murinus; assembly: GCA_004027655.1. Taxonomy (NCBI): domain Eukaryota; kingdom Metazoa; phylum Chordata; class Mammalia; order Rodentia; family Gliridae; genus Graphiurus; species Graphiurus murinus. The sequence continues at coordinate 4,646 of PVLC010047437.1, forward strand.
ATTACTAATTGAAATTTAGTAATTTAAATATTCCACATTCACATTTGCTGATTTTCGCATTCCTTTGGTGGGGGCAAAAGAGTTTGTATATTACCAAGCTTAGAAAGTAAATTGAACTAATTTAAGTGGTTTGTTTTACCATTCGGTATGAAATGTGTATTATCAAGTACTGTGTAATGGAATTATTTAAATTTTAATATGTTTAAACTTTTAGAAATTAAAATATTTTAAGTAATATTTTGTGATTTTTTTTGTCTCTAAATACTTAAATGAAACATGAAATTGCCCCCAAATTACTCACCTTTAGTTCTGTCACGTATAGTCAATGGACTGTCAATGAACATCTCAGTCTGTGTAACTTGGAAGTCTCTACAAAGTTCCTCTAAAGTTAGATCTTTACATGAACCTAAGTGGAATTATGAATATGTCATAGCCAGGTGTGGTGGCACATGCCTGTCATACCAGTATGTGAGAGGCTGAGACAAGAGAATCACAGGTTCAAGACCAGCCTCAGCAACTTAGTGAGACCCTGTTCCAAAATAAAAACTAAAAATAGGGCTAGGGGTGTAGCTCAGAGGTGTAGCCCCTGAGTTCTAGTACCAAAAAAAAAAAAAATTTCCTTAGATCATTGAAGAAGATTCTGAAATTCTAGTTGAGACACACCTATTCACCTCAGATTTACTTACTCTTACAACACTTCATAATACCTATGTCATATTAGTAGGTAATTGTTCGTGAGATGTGTTAGTGAAAAACATAAACTGTTCCCCCTTACCCTCGTGTCTCCCTACTATGGTCATTGGTTTATAATCTTTCGGGGGGGGGGGTTGTAGTGCCTCCAAGATACATCTCCAGCCCTATTTTATTTTTTACTTTTGAAACAGGATCTTGCTGCATTGCTGAGAGTCTCACTACTCGCTGAGGCTGGTCTTGAACCTGTGATCCTCCAGTCTCAGCCTCTCAAGTACTGGGATTTCAAGTGTGGTTTATAGTTTAATCTGGTTGGAATCCTTTTCTTCAGTTCTGAACACTTTTTCTGTTTGTTTTTTATACTACTGGGGATTGAACCCAGGGGCATTGTACCTCCAAGCTACACTCCCAGCCCTATTATTTATTCTTTATTGATGAAACAGGGTCTCACTAAGTTGTGGAGGGCTTCCCTAAGTAGCTGAAGTTGGCCATGAACCTGCGATTCTCCGGTCTCAGCCTCCCAAGTACTGAGATTACAAGTGTGCGCCACCATGCCTGGCCTGAACACTTTTTCTCCTATAATTCCTGTCTTGCCATCACATAGTTTGCCTAGTCTTCATGGTGTCCTGGTCTCACTGAGCCTGCCTGGCCTTGTGCTATAGGCCCCAATGTCCCCTCAAGCATCCCTCACTATTCCATCCATCTTACCACTGCCATATTCATCTTTTTTTTTTTTTTTTGGTGTGTGTGTGTGTGTGTGTGTGTGTGTGGTACTGGGGATGGAACCTGGGGGCATTCTACCTCCAAGCTACACCCCCAGTCCTATTTTTTTATTCTTTATTTTGAAACAGGGTCTCACTACGTTGCAGCTGCTTAGTGAGGAGGGCCTCACTAAGCAGCTGAGGCTGGTCTCGAACCCGGATCCTCCAGTCCCAGCCTCCCAAATGCTGGGATGACAAGCATGCGCCACCACACCCGGCTCATATTCATCTTTTTAAAACATCTGTTTAGCCGGGCGTGGTGGCACACACTTGTAATCCCAGCATTTGGGAGGCTGAGACCGGAGGATCCGGGTTCGCGGCCAGCCTCAGCTACCTAGTGAGGCACCCTGCAACTTAGTGAAACCCTGTTTCAAAATAAAGAATAAAAAATAGGGCTGAGGGTATAGCTTGGAGGTAGAATGCCCCTGAGTTCAATCCCCAGTACCGCAAAAAAAAAAAAACAAAAGCATCTGTTTAATCATAGACCAAATCAAAACCGGTGCTGAGGTTCAGGAAGCCTTGGTTTTTTTCAAATGGGTAAAATGGAATCTAAGCCAGGCATGGTGGTACACGCCGGTGGTCCCAGTACTTGGGAAGCTGAGACATGAGGATTGCAGGTTCAAGGGGCTGGCAATGTAGCTTGGAAGTAGTATGCCCCTGAGTTCAATACCCAGAACCAGAAAAAAAAAAGAATGGAATCTATGTCATAAGGTTACTGTGAGTAGTGAATGAATCTAGAAAGGGCTTCAGAGCCAGATGTGGTACATGCTTGTACTCTAGTACTTAGGAGTCTGAAACAGGAAGATCCACAGGTTTGAGACCAGCCTCAACAACTTAACCAGACCCTGTTTCAAAATAAGTAAAAAGGGCTGGGCATGTAAATTGGAGGTAAAATGCACCTGAGTTCAAGCTCCAATACCAAAAAGAGCCTTAGAGAAAAAGCTGGCAAAGCAGGAACTAGCTACCCCACCCCCCCAAAAAAGTGCCACTAAGCCCAGTGAATGTAATTTTTGTCTTGTTTTTGTTTTGTAGTACTGGGGATTGAACCCAGGGGCATTCTACCTCCAAGCTACACCTCCAGCCCTATCTTTTATTTTGAAACGGGGTCTCCCTAAGTTGTGGAGGGCCTCACAAAGTAACTGAGGCTGGTCATGAACCTGGATCCTCCAGGCTCAGTCTCCCAAGCACTAGGATTACAAGCATGCACCAACCAGCCCGCTAAAATACAGTTTTAAGCCAGTCGTGGTGGCGCACGCTTGTAATCCCAGCATTTGGGAGGCTGAGACGGGAGGATCCGGGTTTGTTGGCCAGCGTCAGCTGCTTAGTGAGGCCCTCCACAACTTAGTGAGACCCTGTTTCAAAATAAAGAATAAAAAATAGGGCTGTGGCTGTAGCTCAGAGGTAGAATGCCCCTGGGTTCCATCCCCAGTACAGCAAAATAAATAAAATAGAGTTTTAAAATCTAGAAACCTCTCCCTCTCCCTCTCCCTCTCCCTCTCCCTCTCTCTCCCTCTCTCTCCCTCTCTCTCCCTCTCTCTCCCTCTCTCTCTCCCTCTCTCTCCCTCTCTCTCTCCCCCCTCCCCCCTCTCTCTCCCTCTCTCTCTCTCTCTCTCTGTCTCTCTCTCTCTCTCTCCCTCTCTTTCCCTCTCTCTCCCTCTCCCTCTCCCTCCTTTGCATACCCCGGAAGCCGTTCACCTGTTCCCTTATTTTCCTAAATAAATTCCTGCCTTTTGTTCCTAAGGAAAAAAAAAAAAAATCTAGAAACTTCATAATCTTTAACTTCACTTTACAGGGCCTGCTTTTCGTTAGACGAAAGCCCTTAATGGGCCACACTTTTTTTTTTTTTTGGCCTGGCTCTCTCATTCCCTTCTTTAATAGGCCTCTTGCATTGTCTCATTCTATCTTGGGATCTCTTTCTCTGTCACAAGACTCTAACACAGGCGCGAACAAAAGTGAAAGTGCAAAGAAGAAAGTGGTTAAAACTCCAGCTATACCACTCCTGGGTATCTTTCCAAAGGCACTGTCTAGAGCAGCACAATTCACAACAGTCAAAACTATGGAACCAACACTGGTGTCCATCAACAGATGAATGTTTTACAAACTTACAGGATAAACACACAATAGAATCTACTCAGCAATAAAGAAGAACAACATTTGCAGGAAAATGGATGGATGTTAAGCGAGATTAACCAGTCACAGAAAGTGAAGGGACATGTTTTCTCTCATATACAGAAGATAAGAGGTAATCAGGATACAAGAGGGGCTTTAGATGATTGAGGAGAAACCTCAGTTGGGCAACGGGGGTTATCCATGGGAGGATAGTGGTAGCGGGAAGGGAGAATTAATGAAGGAAATACTTCCACTGATATTGTACATATGTGAGAATACTAATGCCAATCTCAGTACCTTGTATGAGGAAGGGGGGAGTAGGGGAGGAAGCCAGGGGAAAGCTCACCATGTGCTGTGTGCATGCATGACCCTACCACTCTGAACTGCATTATGAAGTGAAACTACAATGCATAAATATATATATATATATATTTCTTTCTCTCATATATATATATATGAGAGAAAGAAACCCAGGGACTCAAGCATGCAAGCCAACAACTCTACCACTGAGCTCCATCCTCTGCCTTGAGGGCCAGTCTTAATTTATGCCCAGTTTGCATCAGTACTGGTTTGGAGCTGGGCGTGGTGGCGCACGCTTGTAATCCCAGCATTTGGGAGGCTGAGACCAGAGGATCTGGGTTCGCGGCCAGCTTCAGCTGCCTAGTGAGGCACTCTGCAACTTAGTGAGACTCGGTTTCGAAATAAAGAATAAAAAATAGGGCTGGGGGTGTAGCTCGGAGGTAGAACGCCCCTGAGTTCAATCCCCAGTACCGCAAAAAAAAAAAAAAAAAAGAGTACTGGTTTGGAAACCAGTTTAGGTCTTACGCCAGTGAGAACAGGGAGCATGAGGAGGGACAGGAGGGAAACATCAGGGCTGAGTAGATGGAGAGTAGTTGATAGGGACCAAGTTGTTTACCTCCCCTAGCATGCTCAGGAGAACTAAATTTATGAATTTATGCCAAGAAATGTTTTGTTTCTTCTTTCCTTCCTATTGAGATACACTTTCTCTTTACCCAGATCAGTGACTAGGGAAGGCATCTTTGCATGGTAGTATTTAAACCAACAGTTAGGTGGATTATAGGATCCTTTCCAACTATACCATTCTGTTGTTAAGTGCCATAGGTAAGGAAAAAAAAGAGTGTAGCTTTAAAATGCTTTAAGGAAATTATTACTAGTAATATTGTCACATTCAAGAACACTTAAGAGAATAGGAAAAGAAAAAAATAAAAAGCCAGGTTTAGAGCCGGGCTTGGTGGCGCACGCTTGTAATCCCAGCATTCGGGAGGCTGAGACCGGAGGATCCGGAGGTCAGCCTCACCTACCTAGTGAGACACTCCGCAACTTAGCGAGACTCGGTTTCAAAATAAAGAATAAAAAATATAGGGCTAGAGGTATAGCTTGGAGGTAGAATGCCCCTGAGTTCAATCCCCAGTACCGCAAAAAAAAAAAAAAAAAAAAAAAAAAAGCCAGGTTTAATGGTGAATGACTATAATCCCAGATATTTGAGAGGCTGAGGTAGGAGAATTCCAAGTTCAAGATGAGCCTGGGAAGCCAGGCGTGGTGGCACACGCTTGTAATCCCAGCATTTGGGAAGCTGAGAACGGAGGATCCTGATTCGCGGCCAGCTTCAGCTACCTAGTGAGGTCCTCCAAAACTTAGTGAGATCCTGTTTCAAAATAAAGAGTAAAAAAATAGGGCTGGGGGTATAGCTTGGAGGTAGAATGCCCCTGAGTTCAATCCCCAGTACCGCCAAAAAAAAAAAACATCAGCCTGGGCAACTTACTAATACCCTGTCTCAAAATACAAAATAAAGCTGGGTGTAGTGGCATTTGTTTTTAATCCCAGTACTTGGGAGGCTGAGACAGGAGGCCCACAGGTTCGCCGCCAGTCTCAGCTATTTAGTGAAGCCCCCTGCAACTTAGTGAGCCCCTGTTTCAAAATAAAGAATAAAAAATAGGGCTGAGAGTGTAGCTCAGAGGTAGAATATCCCTGGGTTCAATCCTCAGTACCACAAAATTAATTAATTAATTAATTAATAATAAATAAAAGGGCTGAAGATGTAGAACAGTGGTGGAGCACCTGTAGGTTCAATCCCCAGTCCCCCAGTATACACACACACACACACACACAAAAAAAAACGTGCCTAATAATCCTACCTTCCTAAATCATAATCAATGTTATCATTATGCTGTATTTTGAATTTGTATGCTTTTTACTTTATATATACATATACACATATATAAAGTAAATATATATAAGTATATATATAAGTAAGTAAATATATATAAGTAAATATATATATATATATATATCCAGCCCTATTTTATTTTTTATTTGAAACAGGGTCTCATTAGGTTGATGAAAGTCTCTACTTGCTGAGGCTGTCCTCGAACCTGAGATCCTCCTGTCTCAGTTTCCCAAGTACTGGGATTACAAGTGTGTACCACCATGCCCAGCTGCCCAGCTCTATTATAAGTCTTTTAATCATTTTCTTTTGGTTACTGTTATAGCAAAAATCACGTTGTGATTTTTTTTTTTTTTTTTTTTTTTTTTTGGTACCGGGGATTGAACTTAGGGGCATTCTACCTCCGAGCTACACCCCCAGCCCCATTTTTTATTCTTTATTTTGAAACTGAGTCTCACTAAGTTGCAGAGTGCCTCACTAGGTAGCTGAGGCTGGCCGCGAACCCGGATCCTCCGGTCTCAGCCTCCCGAATGCTGGGATTACAAGCGTGCGCCACCACGCCCGGCTTCTTTTGTATTCTTTGACTACATTTTGAGCATGAGATGAAAATGGTTTGGATTGCTCTCATAGTCAAGAGATAGACATTTAGGTCCATAAGTGGGAAGC
>PVLC010047438.1:0-11095 GCA_004027655.1 Graphiurus murinus
ATCCTCATACAACTCTGTAATACCAGATAATGGTGTACTCATATTCTGTGAGCACATATGTTCAAGTGTCATTCTGGTTTTCAGCAATGTTTTCAACATCCAATCATTTAGTAATGATTTTAATGTTTCCTTGGGATAGGATATGTGTTCAGAATCTTGCAAAGTGAATTTATAACTAACTGTGAACGTGGAAGTAAAGCAACACTTGGAGCCGATGTCTGAGAAAGGCGTCTTCAGGAAAATGGCGTCTCTGCTAACACATTACTATTGCTCATGAGGCAAATATTCTGGGCAGAAGGTCTTTCAGTTCACATTCACAGCAGAGTCTGCAGCAGAGAATAACAAGACGACTGATTTGTAATGGGCCAAGTGATTTGATTTGTATTTATGTATTGACAACTAGCATATTTTGCTATCCTGTATAGTTATTCTCTGATTATAAATCAGTGTTTGCTCTACTCTCATAAACAAGAATATAAAATTTGGAAATTTTAATGAATTATATATAAAATTTAAAATTAGCATGGTTATTTATACTTTTCTATTATGGTTAATTTAGTAATAAAAACAATAAATAAAATCACAACAAACAATAGATGTCACTGAAAGTTCCTGTCCAGGGATGGGGTGGGCTGAGAACCCCACTGGTTGAATGAAGGCACTGTCACATTATTACATTGAAATAGTGATAGAAGAGTTGGCAGGTATACATTACCAAGAAACTTTCTGGTTTATAGAAATAATTATCCCTTTATGTTACTTCAAACATCCTGCACTATATTTGATATCAAAGAAGAGGAAGTCATTTTAAACTATGTATGTATAACCTTGTAATAGCTTCAAACATAAGTACTAATGATACTATGAAACTAAACTGAAACACAATAAAGTTTTAGGCATGCATTCACATTTGGAAACATTCATACATATATGTGTGTCTATATTTCTTCCCTTGGATTTTGTCATCTTTTTAAAGTTTTACTTTCTAGCTCATACTAAAGAGCTATGGGTATAACTCACTGGTAGAGCTTGTACCTAGCATGTGGGGCACCCTAGGTTTGATCCCCAGGACCACAAAAAATACCAAAAATGACACTAAGAATGGCACATCTTTAGTTTGTGGCTTATTCTTAACTCTAAAATGTTGCCAGTTCTATTGGTTTTAAAGATGGTATATTCTCTCTTCTTCATAATCATTTCACCTCTACTAACTAATATATAAATGAATATAAATACCCATGTTTCAATTTTAAAAAATAGCACTGCTTCAAATAAACTGCAAAATATGCAAACATCTATGCCATGAACCAAAGAAATGTTGGCATTAATAGGCTCCACTCCAGAGCATTTGAAACTTATCACAATTATATTTTTAAAGTGTTCACATCTCATTTAACACTTGTATCATAATCAATACTCTCAAAAAGTGTCAGTAATATTGAAATCTGCTTTGGTGTTATATGCTGTTCTGTATTTGGAAAGCACTAATTTGACACCAAATGGCAAATTGGTTAGGTCTTTTCATCTGCCTTTCCATTTCCAATATAACAAATACTTTTGTATCACACGATTTAGTGAAAGACCCAATAAGACTTTTCAAGTTTTCAACATGATTGATATAACATGATATTCTTTATCACAGCATAACATGATATTCTCAATACTATGGGTTAGGAGATCAGATGAGAATTCAACTGGGCATCATGCATCTGATATGTGACAATACAATCTAATTTATTCTATTTCAACTCTACTGTGCTAAGTGAATTTTTAAAATTGCATCGTTTTACATATTAACTTTATAGGTGCAAAATACAAATGCATAGTGGGGCAGGAAGAAAGAGTGTTTGAAAAAGATTTGAAACACTAAGCAACACACTTTTCATCATAATAAAAATTGTCTATGTTCCTTTAACTTGTCAGTTCAAACATGGGTGTTAGTGTTATCTGTGCTGCCGGAAGAGGAAAAGTCTGTCATCGCTGAGATCAGTTCCTAAATTGAGCATGAAAACTTACTCTGATTGTCTAATGAAACTTGTGAATTCTGAATAGAAAAAAATCAGCTAAAAGCAAAAATTAAACAAATTTTTATTTAGTCAAGTATCAACATTTTAACTATATTTTTCACATTGCCATAATGACAGTGCTCTTAATACAATTTTTAATTTACAATTTTTCAAGATAAGCTACTGAATACTATGGTTTTGCAAAAATCAGCATTAGTGACAAGAGGTGTAAATCCCTGGTCACTGAATTGGATGTAGACTATCATCAGATACCACTTATATGTCTAACTGGAGATGGTACAATACTTGTTGATTGATATAATACTCATCTTTGGTATCAAACCCTATTAGCTGAGAATTTGCTAAAATACTCAAGTCTTACAGGACTTTTTCTCCCTTTCCAAGAAAAAAATTTGTGTGTGTGTGTGTGTGTGTGTTTGTGTGTGTGTGTTTTGCTACCAGAGAATCAAACTCAGGGCATCATGTATATAAGGAAAGAGCTTTGCCATTGAGCTACACCTTAGCCCTCCAAGAAAGCTTTTGAGAGTTACATATTATCTTTCTTTTTGCTAAATCCTGAATAAGTTTAGGAAATGTTTATTGTTGCTTATGTTAACCTTTTGCTTTTCAGAGAAAATTCCCTATAGCAAGTATATTATCTAGATCACTACAATTGTGGGGTATGTGTGTGTGTATATATACTCACACATAGGTATTTTATAATTATGTCTTCCTCAAGTTCTAACAACTCAGAAGATTTAATGATTTAATTATATAACCTCAGATTTTCCCTAAGTCTTACAAATACCAATATCTATCTGACTTTTGCAAACCTGATCTTTTTCACCTTAATCCATTTATGACTGTGTCTACTTTGCCTGGACCTTGTGGAGTAGGCCACATTCACACAGATAATCTGTTACTGAGGTTAGATATAGCTTTTTACATGCTGGCACTTTATTAGGTGAAAAAAACAGACAAATAGAACCATGTTGTTTGGCTGGAAAGGTGCTTAGTCTTGTTTACTTATTTAGTTCTATAGATATTAAAAGGCACCACTAATTCATTTAGTTTTTAACATTGCAGGGCTGACTTACTGGAGGGTTTTCCCTTGTTCTCATGTTATACCACACACACACACACACACACACACACACACACACACACACACACACGATGCTCAATTACTATTTATATACTATCATCTGCCAGGGTCTTTGAAATTTCTGTTTTGCATTAAAGACAAAGAATCCCTCTCTGCTCATTGAGAGTTTCCTGATACAAGAGCATAATTAACTCTTTGCTGGCCTAATTTCTGCATTTTAAAAGTAGCCAGCGATGACAAAAGGGGAGTGCTTGGTCCACAGGGTGGCCATTAGCTGCACTCCGTTACTGTATGTTCTCAATTCAGACCACAATTACTGTCAGCGAGTGGCACTGGAAGCTCCTTCTTATATGCAAACAGGAATACTGTTCATTAAAGAGCCCTTTCAATAAGATACAATCTATATCTTTTAATGAATATTTGAGAAAGAAAATACAATCTTGGGTTCAGAAACCTTCAATATGGTTATTATTCTTTTAATAACATAGACTTTCTCATGTACATATACTGGCAGTTGTAGGAGCAGGAAGCAGAAATGAGATGGCGGGCTGTAACTCAGAAGAAATGAAAAAGCCGAGCCACAGTAAACTAAGTCGATGTTAAATAAGGATTTCCTGGAACCACCTCCAGCAGACACCGCTTTCCAGGGGGTTTATTGATGTCCCTGGGATAGTAGATTCTACTTAAATCTTTCAAGCCCAGTTAAATATGGGAACATGAAGCACTTCAGAGACTAAAAAAAGCCAAGAGGCTCATCTAAGACTGTCCCTTGGTTCAAGAATTTGTTACTCCACACCCAATTCTTCTTTCTCTTAATGTAGTTTTAATTTTAATGACTGTAATTTTTGCATTTTCAGGCTATTGGTTCTGATAAAACATTTAGTTGCAGTTCCTAGAAAATTATCATCAGTAACAACTAATGCTCAAGAAAAAAGTCTATAATTGTTTCTCTTTAATGAACTTTAAATATAAGTCTGTAATTTAAAAACAAAGACAAAAATAGTGGTGTGTGTGTATGCAAACACATTTGCAGATGCACACACATACGAATACACACACATGCACATACATAAACACATGTACACATATATGAGAATTGAGCTAGTAGGTTTCTTAAATTCTAGAGCAGTTTGCTCTGGTAGCAATCCCACCATGGTCTAGCTGGGTTGCCAATTCCTTTAGAGAGCAGAAGCACTCGATAGACTGAGTGTTTCTTCTTTCACAGAAAGAAAAAAAAAAAGGAATCTGCTACTCAAACAAACCTTCCATTGGAAATCTAAATTTTGCTTTCCAGAAAACTACTGGATTATAATTCTTTAAAGGAATAAAAAAAAAAAACAGGTAGAAATATCTGTTAAAAGTATAATAAGCTGCAGAGGAAAAAATGCAACATCTTTTTAAGGAAAAAGAAGATTACTAATTTAGAAACTCCTGAAGAAAGCAAGTCATCCGTAAAGGTCTGAATTTACAGTGGGTTAATTTAAGATCAGATCCTACAAAATCACTCCCCACAGGAGACTGAGGACCAGGTATCAAGGTTATCATCAGCATCCTGGTGTTGGTTTTAAATCATGATTTAATTAATAAGATGATGGATAATTTTGAAGTAAATTTCCCAAAAATGAATACTTTTCTCTTCCCCTTTATTTTCACTTTGGTTACCTATGAAAAACATGATTGGATAATATATTTATTGAATATTTGTGAATAGGGACACAGTAAAAATACCATTCAACATTTCCTAAAGCAGGTCCTTTCTCCTCTTGCCTGTAACTGGCAAACAGAAAAGAATTGAGAGTTTTAGAGACAGCACTTGTCCATGAATGCCAGTCATGCATGGAGTGACAAGTATTACCCTTTAAACAATTTGGGAGTGGATGGATTTAATAGGTAGGACAGGTAGTTAAAAAGTCCTGATTAACTACAGAGGCACAGACATGTGGAAACTTGTATATGGTGAAAGGGAAGAGACAGTGGCGATTATTTACTGTTCCAGAGACCAGGTCCCCAGAACAGAACGTGGAAATTCTGAACAGCAACATTGCCCTCTTTTGGCAAAACAGTGTACAGTGTGTTTACCTCACTCACAGGTGAAAGCGTTTCTTCAGGACACAGAAATTTTCCATATCAAGAAAAATGACATAAACTAAAGCAAAACAAAATATGGAGAGGGAAGGAGTTCCCCACTATGCCCACCAAGTAGATCGAATTCGCACAGAGTGAAGAAACTTAAAGGACGCGCTAACAAAGAAGCCTTTCCACTCAGTTTCTCTGTAGTCCAGTGCTACCGTTTCCTTAACCCTTGTACCATCCTTGACAGCTTCACGCCATCTGCAAGAAAATCAGAATCCTGTAGGACTCCGAATGTGAACAAATAAAACAGGAGCTAGTTCTTTAGGAGACCACAGGATGCTTAAATATGCAGGGAGTCTGCTGCAGGAGCAAAGCCACAGAATAAAGAGCTTTTCCGTAGAAAGGCAGCCCCAGCAGTTTGTGCTTTGTGGTTCTAATGAAGCCTGATGATTTAGGACAGTGGAGGAGGAAAAACGGCTTGATTACATCAAAAGGGAAAAGAAAACTGTCAAGACAAGACACAATATTAACCTAATTAATATTATTCATGTCATAGGTGCCAGTGCCACTCTGTAAATAATACTAATTTCAGCATTGTCTCCATCTCTAATTTCCTTTCTGATTCAAGTTAGTCTTTTTCTTGCTAGATCCTTGTGATGGGATTTTCCTAAGTAATACTTCCGGAATCTAAGGATGTCCAGTGGAAATTCGGATGCAATGAGCCAGTTCCCTGGTTCTGGAATTAATCACCATTCTTGCTAGTCCTGAATATATCACTTTTCTTAATGTATAGGCTAAATATAGTTAAATAGAGAAAGGTACCTGTTCTTTTAATGATTGTGATTCTTTTAGGGACAGAGAAAAGCAAATTCATTCTCTTCTTTTGGCAGTTTGAGATGAAATTTACTTTATGAAAGAACTATGAGCATGGAGATCCATTGTTTTTTATTTAACTAGTTCTCACTAAATAAAATACCAGTAAAGAGAAATGAGTTTCTACAAGTGAATATCTATCATAAAATAAATAATTGCATTCTCAAAGTAGGAGAGGTAGTAGTTTGAGTGTGTGTGTGTGTGTGTGTGTGTATGTGTGTGTTTGTGTAAATTGATTTTTTATCTTTGTTTCATTTGAGTGATTTGGAATACCTGGATTATGATGCATATGTCAGCATTATTATCAAAGTAGGATTTGAAGAGAACTAGAGCTTACATTTCAGGTCACATTTTCTACATAAGATTCATTTGAGGATAATAATAATAATAATAATAATAATAATAATAATAATAATAATAATAATGATGATCGCTGGAGTCACAGTAGGACATAGCCTGATATAAAAAATTTAATAAACTACTTTTGCACTCCTTTACATTCAATTTGGACAATTTTAAGTCAGTTAATGCTACTAGTGGTAAAAGTTTATAAATTGCTTTCATGTAAATCATCTTATTTTCCCTTCCTAGTGAGGTAAATAAGGGTTTATTATCATCTCCTATTAGCAGATGGGGAATTTGGGGATCAGAGAGTTAATATGACTAACAGCAGATAAAACGTTGGTATGGTTGAGCTCAAATCCAGAGTTCTATTTTAATGTTTGTGCTCTTTTACTTCTCTTCCTAGATGAGAATATAACTGATTTCCCAACCTGATTAAAAGCAAGAGGAATAGAAATCTAGTCTTCCAAAACTTCCAGTTAGCATGTAGAACTTGCAACTAACCTGTATAGAAAGCATTTTAAAAATGAAACTGCACTTGGGCCTTTCTGTTCATTCTTGTTTAGACAGATTTTGAACTGCAGCATTATATTAATGGAAGCACATTTTATGAGGAACCACATTCCATATCACAAAACAAAGTTGTTTTTTTTTTAATTTTTTTATTTTACATTTCCCACTCCTTCTACGATACTGATATGCTTCAAAGTGGCAAATGAAATTATCCATTAATGTTCCTGCTCTGCCACCATCAAATTGACATTTATCTCTCACACATCCGGTGACACCTCTCCACATTGTATCTACCAGCCTCTGCAGGATTCATACCTGAAGCAAAGGAAACTCATCTCCCGGTAGCAGTATTTGAGGAGCACATAGGTGGCAGAAGCAATTGTATAGGTCTGCCACCAAACACAAACAGCGCTACCAGGTAAGCCTTGTCAGACAGCATTGTTCCTTGAGACCATATTTTCACTGCATTCCCCTTTGAACTAAGGAATTTGCTTACTATTACCTGTAGAAGAATATGTCCTTGTGCAAATTTCTCCTGGCCAAAATATGCAAGCTCTTATTACGGTTAGAAAGAGCCAGTTCCCTGTAGTCGTCTATGTCGTTCTGCATGAATGTGCTCATTGACCTTTGGGGTCAGGAACATAATTGGGGGATGGGGGAAAGGAACATAATTTCTTCAACGATAAAACAAGAAAAAAAAATCAGTAAGGTTGTTGCTTTTCACATATGGAAATACAAGGAAACAAATTTCTCCTGTCTCTGTGAGTGCTAACATAGGCACACTACAGATTTAGAGGAACTTGTGTGGCTGTTTCATTTTCACATAGGAAATATAATTCAAGCAGGATTCAAGTGACATTTTCCAGCATGATACTCAAGGTACAAATAATAATGGTTCCTAGAATTTATTTTTTTCTGGATCAAAATGAATCCAAAATGACATAAATAGATAGTACTACCACAATAATCAATTGGTCAAACAGGAGTGCTTATACTAGTAGCAAAAATTTTAAAAAAGTATTTATCACTTATTTTTATTTCTTTGTACATCTGGAGTCTGGCAGGTAAAACAAGAGGGATTGGGATATCATTAAAGGTTAATGTCACAGGTTTCTTTCAAGAATCATGCAATGAATGTCTTGTTAGCATTCTATAAAATTTTCTAGTTTCTTAGGAATGTTTCAGTCTCCTGATTTTTGAAATACAACTTCAGACATTTCAAAAGTGGCCAAAATGTTTGATGTATACGTATATATTTATATTTAATTATAGTCCTTTTAAAATGTGTCTGTTATATTCTCTATGCTGTTTTTTACTCTTACTGGTATTAATGTCATCTTCTGGATAAAGTGACCAATGTGAATAACAATTTATGCCAAGTGAAGAAAAAGAAAGGAATTTTTAAAAGTGAGCAGATACTTGCTGCAAAATTGTTTGGGCTGGTGAATAATTTTGAGTTATTTCCACACAAAGTTGCAACATTGAGGATGCCTAATGGAATCAAGTCTCGGTGGCTTTCAAAATGTATATATGAGCAGTGCCCACATTCGCCATGGGTTATATTCTGAAGGTTCATTTGTAAGTCACTTGTGTGTGTGTAACTCAGAATGCATTTTCCTTCAGCAACAATATTATAATGGTGACCAAGACCTCAGGCCAACACTCCCCTCCCACATACAATGTTGTTGAAACATTGTCTTGAATTTTCAGAAAAAAGCTTATGAAAATTTGGGTGTTTTCAAACTAGTAATCAAACAACACAGGAAAACAATAAAATTGAAAAGGACTATTTTTTGCAATGCTGGTGCTTGAGGAAAGCAGGTTTAATTAGAGGAGGATGAGGATATAGGTGGAGACTGTTGTGGAAATTCTGAAGGAGACTCCTGGGCACACTCAAGGGCTCTTAGGATGCCTGGCGCTGGCTTGTATGCGTCTAATTTCACTTCACAATTTGAGACTCTACTTCACTCTTTATTACAGGTGTATCATGAATGCTTATGAACCATAATTGAGGTCATTGTTTCTCTGTGTGTTCACAAGTGGGAGAAATTGCTAAGGGGGAAAAGATTATTCTGGGGTAACTCATGCAGGGGACAGAAAAGTGAAAACATCATCAACAGCTATGGTCACAACTATCTCAGAAGGTTTCCTGAGGGGAAATTGATGAGCTGCAAATGATTGCTCAGAGGGAAAGATGGACACAGCACGTTTGGTCCCCTGAGGTGTGGATCAGATATCTTTCAGCCCTGCACAGTGCCTCTTCTCTAGCAAGAGCTAGGGCACAGGAAGGTGAGGATGGCTCAGTATGTGTAGGCTGAGTAAGAGATGCTTTCTTTGTCATATATTTACAAGGTTGGCAATGTCTCTGCTCTGTAAGTGGGAGAAACAGGGAGGCATAATAGAATGAGCTCCTTATGTTTGTCATTCTGTGTTTAAAATATTTGCATGCTCAGTTGTATATCATTTCATATACATACATATATATGAAATAATATATTAACATGTATATATGTACATATATGTACATATTCATATATGAAATAAAGCTCACAATTTTTTGTAGAAATGCATGGGTATATATAGATAGATTTCAATATACTGGAAAAAAAGAATTAAAATCAAGGAATCTGTTGAGAAATGAATTTTCAGAAAGGCTTGCCAGTTATACCCTCTTTCAGAATTTGTTATACATTTTGAACAAAAATACATTGCAAAATTTTGAAATCCAAATTACTCTGTAAACAGAATTTGGAAGGTGTGTGTGTGTGTGTGTGTGTGTGTGTGTGTGTGTACGTGTGAGTGTATCCAAAAAAAAAACCTTGCAATTTTTTTTGTTTTTTGTTCTTTTGTGGTGCTGAACTTGGTGACATTCTACCTCTGAACTATACCCTTAGCCTCCCAAGTACTGAGAAACAGGCATGTGCCACCATACCAGGCTTAATATATATTTGAATAAATCCCTTAGCTGTTAATATACAAAGCGAATAGTAGCATTTTATCCCATTTCATTTATTGACTACTTTGAAACACTGAAAACGATTTATTAAAAGTACTTAATATAGCCTGGCTGGGGGAGTGCACACCTGTAATACCAATACTGGAGAGGCTGACAGCAGGATCGCAGGTTGAAGGGCAGTCTCAGCAATTTAGCTACACCCTGTTTCAAAATAAAAAAGAAAAGGGGCTAGGGATGTAGAGCTTGGAGGTAGAGTGCCCCTTGGTTCAATCCTCAATGCAAATAAAAGTACCTAACATTTTTGGCATATTTGAAACATACTACATCCTCTAAGTAACTCTTCACAAGAACACTGTGAAATAAATTCTATGCAAATCTCATATGTTAGATGAAGAAACTGAGACTCAGAGATGTTACATAATTTGTTAAGATTACAGATATGGTATCTAATGGAAGGATTTAGACACAGATCTGCTTGACTCAAAATCCATTACATTTTACAATTATATGCACTTGAAAATAAATTCTAATGCAGAAAGTAATTAGGATGGAAAAATGTTAAATTTTCTATCTTAATCTATTTGTGTTTAATTTTTTGTTGCATCATTCAATAGTGAACTCACATGGCACTAGGGGGAAAAATTCTGTCCCTTTGGTCTAATAGGAAAGTGTGCTCCATTCCTGGTGAAAGATCTTTAGCTGACTCAGAACATCAGTCCCTCTGGTCAAAGGGAGGACAAGCGAGAGAGGTCAGGAAGATTTTTATGTAATTATTACCACTACTTAAAATCTTCAAATTAAGCTGGGTGTGGTGGCGCATGCTTGCAATCCCAGCATTTGGGAAGCTGAGACCGGAGGATCCGGGTCTACCTAGTGAGGCACTCGCAACTTAGTGAGACCCTGTTTCAAAATAAAAGAACACAAAATAGGGCTGGGGGTTGTAGCTCAGAGGTAGAACACCCCTGAGTTCAATCCCCAGTGCTGCAAAAAAAAAAAAAAATCTTCAAATTATTTTTATGTACAGATAGTTTTACCTTTCAATAGATAAAAGAATATTTTTGCTAGATTAGAGGCATGGTTAATCAATAGAGTTATTAAATTGTTATATATAATTATAGTCACTAAGATTGCATTTAATTTTTTGTTTTTTTCTTCTTGGCTTCAAGTTATATCAATATACATGCACTTTACCATGGCCTACTAGACACATATGTCCTCTGTTTTTTC
>PVLC010047439.1:0-11089 GCA_004027655.1 Graphiurus murinus
CAGACCCAGGCCGCCTCCGCCTCCCAGGGCTCCGCCTCTGCCGCTGAAGGTGGGCTCTGGGCTGGGGGGGTGTGGGGGGGGGCTCGCTGTCCGGGCTGAGGCCGAGGTAAGGTTCCGTGGCGCTGGCCGGAGTCCCTGGTCGTCCGGAGCCCCAGACAGAAGCACGGAGCTGAGGGTTTAGGTGGCTGGCGCTCCGTGCCCGCTTCTTGTGTGGTTATGAACAGCAGGTGTCCTCGAGTTGCCCTCTGCTCTGCAGGACCTGGGGGTTCCTGCTGTGGCGTCCCGCCGCGCTGGGTGAGGGGACCGGGGCACTCGCAGCCGGGCCAGGTGCTGTCACTTGCCCTGCAAGGGGGGAAACGAACGGGCTGCCGCCAGAGTGACACCCAGGACTCAGAGACAGCGGGTGCAGGCGCCACACGCCCAGCATCCCGGCCACTCTGGAGGCTGAGGCAGGAGGGTTGCAGGTTTGAGGCCAGCCTGGGCCGCTTTGTGAGGCCCTGCCTCAGAATACAACAAAGGGCCGGGGTGTGGCATGGAGGTGGAACCTCTGAGCACCAGAAATCCCCGGTACTGTTCGATCTCCACGTTGTGTGCTCGGCGGGAGTGTTGGCTCTGGTCCTGGTCAGTTTCACACACAAGGTCTCGGGTTTTAACTCTGACAACAGCCATTTTCACCTGGCAAAAGAAGAGCAAGTCTCTTTTTTTTTTTTCAGTACTGGGGATTGAACTCAGGGGCATTCTACCTCCGAGCTACACCCCCAGCCCTATTTTTTATTCCTTATTTTGAAACAGGGTCTCACTAAGTTGCGGAGTACCTCACTAGGTAGCTGAGGCTGGCTTCGAACCCGGATCCTCTGGTCTCAGCCTCCCAAATGCTGGGATGACAAGCGTGCACCACCACGCCCGGCTCAAGAGCAAGTCTCTTTCTGTTTTGTTTGTTTAAAAACCTGGACTCCCAGGTAGAGGAGGAGGAGGGGGAAAATGGCGTCCAGGTGTAACGGCCGCCTCGCAGTGCGGCGTGGCGGGGGTAAAGTTTGGCTGACACGTGGGTGACGTGGCCCTGGGATGGTCCCCACGGCGGTGTGTCGGGCGGGTTTCGGGGTGCTCGCTCTGCGTGGGACCCCAGCGCCGGAGGGCGGCCGTGGGGCTCAAGCCACTGTCCCTTTCCCATTCGCAGTGCTGCTGCACACGGCCACCGCCAACGGCTTCCAGATGGTCACCAGCGGGGTCCAGAGCAAGGCGGTGAGCGACTGGCTCATCACCAGCGTGGAGGTGAGCGCGGCCGGCCAGGAGCTGCTCCCCGCCTCCCAGGAAGACGCCATTGAGCGCTTGCTGTATGCAGGAGGCGACAGTGAGCGAGACCCTGGTCCTGCCTCCAGGAACGGGCTCCCAGAGTCAGGAGCAGACTGCGGGTCGGGGCCAGGAGCGCCGGGTCCCCGTCCCCGCGCCTCCGTCGTGGCAGTGGCGGGGCGGCCTCGCAGCCTCGGCTGTCCCGGGAGGCTCACGGCCGTCTCTCCACAGGGGCGGCTGACCGGGCTGGGCGGAGAGGACCTCCCCACCATCGTCATCGTGGCCCACTACGACGCCTTCGGGGTGGCCCCGGTACGTGTGCCCACCGCGCCTGGGGTCCAGGGGAGGCAGGCGACCCAGGTGTGGTGCCCCCCTCGCTGAGCCGCCGCCCCCTGGGCTGGAAGCAGGCTGTGGCGGTGTCGCCCCCGGCTCCTGCGTCTGTTCAGAGGGCGCCTGATAGCTCTGCCTCAGCACCTGCCACCGTGCTCTTAAATCACGCACCATGTGAAACTCGCCCTTTTAAAAGGTGCAGCTCAGGAGCTTCTAGCGCACCCGCAGGGTTGTACAGCCATTCCCTATCCAGTTCCAGAACATTCCATCACCCCAAAGGAGGCTCCAGCCCCATGAGCAGGATCCTAAGATTCTTTCCTTCAGAACGTTCTTGCCTTAGGGTGTAAAAGTGGCGGGTAGCTGGGCATGGTGGTGCACACCTGTCCCCCCTGTGTTCGGAAGGCTGAGATAGGAGGATCATAGGTTTGAGGCCAGCCTCAGCAACTTAGTGAGACCCTGTTTCAGAGTAAGATTTTAAAGGGCTGGGGTGTAGTTCAGTGGTAGAATGACCCACATTGGACAGCATGGACAGGTCAGGCCTGTGGCCGGCGGGAGCCGCTGACCCTGTCCTATCTCACCGCAGTGGCTGTCGCTCGGTGCGGACTCCAACGGGAGCGGCGTCTCGGTGCTGTTGGAGCTGGCGCGACTCTTCTCCAGGCTGTACACCTACAAGCGCACCCACGCCGCGTGAGTGCCGCCGGCCTCCACCCGCTCCAGGCCCCTGGGTTAAGCGGTGCGGGGTGCTGTTAGGTCCTAGACACGACGGCCCCAGGCCTCGGGTCAGCAGCTCCGAGAGGTTTTTATGGGCCTTCTTGTGGTTACTAGGTGTCGGCTGTGTGGCCGCCACCTTCTCCCCGCCCTCCCCAGCGTGTGTGCGCCTGACTCCGGGCAGCCGGAGGGACGGGCGTGGCATGGCCAGGTCCAGCCTGCGGCCGTGTCCGCCTCCGCTGGGGCGTCCCTGGGCCGTGATGGGCAGGTGGTGAGTGGCCGAGGTTAAATGCCCGGTAAGCAGCGGGGCTTCCTGTCACCCTTGGTGTTCTCGGCTGGGTTCCGTGGTACCGCGGGCACCAAGGCCCCTGGCTGCCGAGTCCCTGGGCCAGGCCTATGATTTGCAGAGTCTGCACACACACCCTCCCTGGCCGAGAGGTGGGCTCTGGGGGACTTCCTGTTGATCCCCCTGCAGCAGAGTCGCTGTGGAAGTCGCTGCCACGCTGGGTTCTTGAGGGGAGAATGACAGAACAGGCAGCATGGCTCACGAGCGCGCCATGGCTTGTGGTGCGGTCGGTCGGGTCCTCGGACACGGAACCCGTGGGTACCGAGGGCCGGCTGTGCGCCTCATGTCCTGCAGTACTCGGGGGACTTGCACGGGGTCCTCTGTCAGCCCAGGGGGGCCTGTTCCATGGCTGGGGCCTCGGCAGCTCCTGGGCTCCCCGTGTCCCTCTGTCCCCGCTCACGAGGACCCCCGCACCAGGTTTAGAGCCTGGCCTGCCCAGGACAGCTGTCTGCCAGCTGACGCCATTGGCAAATGCCCTGTTTCCAAGGAATGCCACCTTTGGGGTTCAGGATGACATGAAATCTGGGGGTGCCATGAACCCCATTGCAGTGGGTCACTGGGAGTGGCGCTGAGGGCCGGGCCTCCCGGGGACAGTGGCATGCAGCGGTCTGTTGCACTGCCGGCGGCCCGGTGGGGCTGGGGTGACAGGCTTGGGGTTCATCCAGCTCCCCTTGGCCTTGTGTGGGGGCGACCCCTCTGTCCCTGTGTCCGTATCCTGGACTGTCTGTCCCGTGCCGTTCGGAGGCTGCTCAAGCAGGGCCTCGTTCAGGATGGCCCTGCCCCGTGACCCTGCAGTGTCTGGACGTGCGGCTCTCAGGCCTGGGAGCTCCATCTGGAGCAGGCGGGGGCCAGGGAGGCTGCCGAGCGCCCTGCAGCACCCAGGCGGGCCCGGGAGGCACGGCCGCCGGTGTGCCCGAGCCCGGGCGCTGTCAGCATTTTGTGCTGCTCAGCGGCTGCCCCATCCCGTCTCCCCCGGCCCTCCCCGCCTGCCGGTCACTCACGGTTAACGCCCCCAACTCCCGCACCAGGTACAACCTGCTGTTCTTTGCTTCCGGAGGGGGCAAGTTTAACTACCAGGGCACCAAGCGCTGGCTGGAGGACAACCTGGACCACACAGGTGAGCCGGCAGCCCCGGGGTGGGCGGGCGCACGGGCGCAGCGTCCTCGGCCCACCGCCCACCGCCGCCCTGGCCCGCAGACTCCAGCCTGCTCCAGGACAATGTGGCCTTCGTCCTGTGCCTGGACACCGTGGGCCGGGGCCGCAGCCTGCACCTGCACGTGTCCAAGCCGCCGCGCGAGGGGACGCTGCAGCACGCCTTCCTGCGGGAGCTGGAGACGGTGGGTGCCGTCAGGGGCCGGCGGGGAGTTCCTTGGCCCTCCTGCCCGCGCCCACCATGGGGCCCCCTGACCTCTGCTGACCTCGTGGCGCAGGTGGCCACCCACCAGTTCCCCGAGGTGCGGTTCTCCATGGTGCACAAGAAGATCAACCTGGCGGACGACGTGCTGGCCTGGGAGCACGAGCGCTTCGCCATCCGCCGCCTGCCCGCCTTCACCCTGTCCCACCTGGAGAGCCACCGCAACGGCCAGCGCAGCAGCATCATGGACGTGCGGTCAGTACCCGCAGCCGCCTGCCCCCAGGGCCTTCCCCGAGGGGAGCCAGCCCCTTCCACGGCCTTCCAGAACCTTCCCCCAGGGGAGGTGAGGCTGGGAGGGTGTGTGTCGCTGCGCTCCACCTGGGCTCAGGAGGGCACTGTGGTCCAGGCCGCACTCAGGCCCCTGCCCATTATGCCGTTCGCAGCTCCAGACCTGGGGCGTCCTGGGCCCTCGGCGCGCAGCGGGCTCTGGCCTCCTCCTCTGCGGGCAGTGGCCGCGGTTGCCCTGGGCTGTGGCCCGGGCCCTGCAGACCCGCCATGCCGCCCCCACGGTCAGCAGCACCCCCAGCTTGGCCAGGTGGCACTTGCCGCTTGAGCACAGCGGTGGCCGCCGGCTCTTGGGGCGCCCTGGGCTCTGGGAGCGGCCGACCCCTCCCCAGGTCTTGCTGGGGGAGAGGCGGCGGGCGCCTCGAGCACTTTGGCCCTGGCCCTGTGGCCCGCGGCCTGCGCCAGGGCTCTGCGGCCCATTTGCTTGGGCTGAGTGGCTTTGTGAGCAGCGCAGCCCGGGACTCAGCTCCCACAGGGGCCACCCGATGTCACTGCTTACAGGGACCCAGGGCTCAGAGATGACAGCGATGTCTCAGGGCCCAGAGGCATAAGTGCCTGCGGGTTTCAAGCCCCACAGCCTTGTCCAGGACGGGGCCCAGCCGGCCGCTCAGGTGGCCCCGTGGCTCCCCAAGCGGGCCTGCCTTCCTGCAGCCTGACTGGCTGTCAGGGCTCAGGTCACGTGCTCTGTCGCTGCACGATTCTGCATCTCATTGGTGACTCTGCAGATGGTCCCGTAACAACATGGTGTGGGACCGGCGCTCCCAGCCCAGCTCTGGTCCCCGCCCCGTCCCCATGGCCCTGGTGTGGTGCCCTCCCTTGGGGCTGTGGAGGGCTTGCTGGCTTCTGCAGCCCGATGTCCCTGCACTCAGAGGCTAGGTGCTCTGTTCCTTGGGCATGCGAGTGTCCTGGGCCGTGGGGACAGAGGCCAGACCCAGGCCAAAGAACACAGGAATGTGTCCCTCAGTCTCAGAGGCACCAGGTCCGGGTCGCAGGGCTGTCCTCCTCCACAGCCTCCGCGAGGGCCCTCCCTGCCTCTCCAGCCTCCAGCCTCGCCCTGTTTGCATGTACTGCCAGGGGCCGGCCCCCTGCGTCTCGTCATAAGGACACAGTCGCTGGAATTAGGGTTCCCCTTCAGTGTGACCTCAGCCCACCTCATTCCTGCAAAAGCCCTGCTCCCCAGTCAAGCCCCTCCCGATTTCCGAGTGGACCTGGGTTCGGGAGATCCGCTCACCTCATGGCCGAGGTGTCAGGACAAGCCTGTCCTTAACTACCCAGAGATGGGTGTGTGGTCGCCCCGCTGCCCAGCGCGGAGGCTGAGGCCAGGGCGTGGGGGGTTCTGGGAGTGCGTCCTGCGCCCAGCTGAGTCCCGGCCACTGGCACGGGAGGACGTCCCCACCCTGTCCGGCCCCCGCCCTTCGACGGTCATGAGTCCCGTCCCCATCTCTCCGCAGGTCCCGGGTGGATTCCAAGACCCTGACGCGCAACACGAGGATCATCGCGGAGGCGCTGACGCGGGTCATCTACAACCTGACAGAGAAGGTGAGGCCCGCCCCCGCCCCGCGCCCGCGCCCGCCCCGCGCCACTGCTCAGGCCTCCTGCCCCCTCTCTCCACAGGGGACGCCCCCGGACATGCCCGTGTTCACCGAGCAGATGGTAAGGGCCGAGCGGGGTGTGGCGGGCGGGCCGGCGGGTGGGCGGCAGCGGCCGGTGACCTGGCCGCCCCCAGCAGGTGCAGCAGGAGCAGCTGGACTCGGTGATGGACTGGCTCACCAACCAGCCGCGGGCCGCGCAGCTGCTGGGCAAGGACAGCACCTTCCTGAGCACGCTCGAGCACTTCCTGGGCCGCTACCTCAAGGACGTGCGGCAGCACCACGTCAAGGCCGACAAGCGGTGAGCTCCAGGCAGACGCTGGGCCAGCGCCCACGCCTGTCACCCCAGTACTTGGGAGACGGAGACGGGGGGATCGCAGATCTGAGGCCAGACTCAGCAACTTAGTGAGACCTTCCGCAACTTAGACCCTGTATCAAGATAAAAAATGGGAACCTTGGAGGTAGAGTGCCCCTGGGTTCAGTCCCCAGCACCAAAAAGCAGAAAACCATCAGTAGATCTCATTCCCTTATTGGGGTATACTTGTGCTCAAGACAAGAGTGTTTTTGTCTTCTGCGCTCCCAAGCTCCTCCCCGGCGGGGTTGAGGAAGCAGCTTGTGTGGTAGGAGAGGTGCCCGCCCGCAGGCAGGAGACATCTCTGGAGACTGTCTTCGCCCCCACCTTCCCAGCTCGGGCCCTTCCTCCTGACTCTGGAGACAGAGGGCCTGAACAAAAGAAGAAACTGAGGCTCAGAGTGGACCACAGCGGGGAGCCGGGCCTCTCATCTCCCTTTACAGATACATTTCTGAGGCCCCTGAACTTTCTGGCTGCTCTGTTTCATTTTTAAAGAGGGGTGTGGTGGCTCATGCCTATAATCCCAGCACTTGGGAGGCTGAGACACGCCAAAGGATCGCAGGATCACAGGTTTGAGACCGGCCCCAGCAACTTAGTAAAGCCCTGCTTCAAAATGAAAAAAGGAGCAGCTGGGCGTGGTGGCACACGCTTGTAATCCTTGGAAGGCTGAGACAGGAGGATCACAGGTTCGCAGCCAGCCTCAGCTGCTTAGTGAGGCACTCTGCAACTTAGTGAGACCCTGTTTCAAAATAAAGATTAAAAAATAGGGCTGGGGGTGTAGCTCGGAGGTAGAATACCCCTGAGTTCAATCCCCAGTACCGCAAAAAAAAAAAAAAAGAGGAGCCAGGTGTGGTGGCGCACACCTGTAACCCCAGCACTTGGGAGGCTGAAACAGGAGGATCGCAGGTTCACAGACAGACTCAGCAAGTAGTGAGACTCGTCAACCTAGCAAGACCCTGTTTCGAAACGAGAAGAAAGGGCTGGGGGTGTTGTAGCTCGGGGCTAGAGCGCCCTGGGTTCGGTCCCCAGCACCACACACACGCAGGGCGGTTGGGCTGGCGGAGTTCCTGGTGACTGAGCAGGACTGTCTCCCCAGGGACCCCGAGTTCGTCTTCTACGACCAGCTGAAGCAGGTGATGAACGCGTACAGGTGAGCGCGGGGGCCTGGCGCTGGGTTCCGCGGAGGCCCGCGCTCCCTGCCTGGCCACAGCCCCTCCCTCCTCCAGGGTGAAGCCGGCCATCTTCGACCTGCTGCTGGCCGTGTGCATCGGTGCCTACCTCGGGATGGCCTACACGGCAGTCCAGGTGCGCGGGCGCCCGGCGGGCGTGGGGGGGGGTCCGCCGGCCTCGCTGCGGCCCAAGGTGACCCCGCCCGCCTCCCCACAGCACTTCCACCTCCTCTACAAGACGGTCCAGAGGCTGCTGGTGAAGGCCAAGACGCAGTGACCGCCGCGGGGCCCGGGCCGCGGCTCCCCGAGCGCGCTCCAGGAACGGGCCTTTCTTTCCTCCTCGTGCTGGGACTTGCTCGGAGGAGGACGAGGGGCTGGCGGGGGCCTGGGCTCCGGCCCCTGTGCAGTCTCCTCCGTGCCAGCCCCTCAACACGGACTCTGGCACGGTTATTTATGTTCTCCATCGCCCGAGGACAGCGCCCCCTTCCTGGGCGCGGGCACCTGGGGCCGCCCCCACCCCGACCCCACCGCCCGGCGGGAGGCAGACTGCGGGCATGGCGTCCACCTCCTGTGCCCCCGAGCCTCCAAGGCGCCCGGCGGCCTCCTCTCCGGCCTCCCCTCCGCTGGCCGGCTCCTAGAGCGGCCCGGGCGGTGGCCTCAGCTTTCCTGGTTCCATCTGTCACCCCGGGAAGCCAAGGCCTCGGTCACGCTCCACCCGGGACTCCTGGGCCTCAGCTTCCTCATCCGTAAAGAGGCGGACGTGTCCCGGAGCCAGCCCCGTCCCGGGGACGTCTCGGCGGGCCGGAGCAGCTGATGGAGTGGACTCCAGGCCGTGTCCCCGGCGCCCGCTGAGACCCGCAGGAGGAGGGTCCAGCCCTGGAGCCCTCGCCGGGGACGGGAGGCGGCCTCCGTGCCGGGACGCGACCTCAGGGAGACCACGGTGTGTGATTCATTAGCAATACCCTCCAGTGTCCGTGGGGACCTGGCCGGCCCGCCCGACTGGCCAGCCCCCCTCGGCCTCTGCCTTCGGAGACTGTCTTCTGAGGCGCGGCAGCCCGCCGGGCCCCAGCACCGCGCCCTGCGGCCGGACACGGGCCCAGGCCAGCGCGACTGTCGCCAGGGCCTGGGGCTGCCCGCGCCAGCACTCCTGCACGGGCCGCTGAGCTGCCGCCGCGACTCAGCCGCCCCCCACCCCGGCCGGTTGTGACCCCCCGAGCGACCGGGTGTCGGGCTGGTTGAGTGACGCAGGCACCTGGTCAGAAAATAAAGCCATATTGAATGTTCAGCCGGTGTGGGTCTGGCCTGAGGACAGGCAGCACCTGCTCCTGGGGTGGCTCGCGCTCCCCGGTGGAGGGGGGGCCGGGGGGCCTGTGTTAGCTGTGAGCGGTCCACGCACGTAACCCCGGGACTTGGGAGGCTGAGACAGGAGGATGCAAGACTGCAGTCAGCCTCGTGGGGCCCCTCGCAAGTTAGTGAGACTTGTTTGAAAATAAATAAACTAAGGCTGGGGGTGTGGGGCAGAGGTACAACAGCTGAGTCCCCAGCTCCTCACACAGCCTTGCCCCCCTCCCAGGCTGCGGCACCCCGGGCACCGTCCTGGCAGCCGCGCCTCCCCCAGGTGGGGGCATGGTGGAAATGATGGGGAGCTGGGTGTGGGGGCGCACGCCTGTCATCTCAGCACTTGGGAGTGAGACAGGAGGATCGTAGGTTCGCAGCCAGCCTCAGCTACCTAGTGAGGCCCTCCACAACTTAGTGAGACTCGGTTTCAAAATAAAGAATAAAAAATAGGGCTGGGGGTGTAGCTCGGAGGTAGAATGCCCCTGAGTTCCATCCCAGTACCGCAAAAAAAAAGAAAACCCAAGGAGTGTTCCCCACACATCCAAGTGACATTTGGCCTCTGGGGACTCAGGGGCCATGAGACAGTGCCCCCCCAGGCGGGAGCTCGGGGTCCCATGTGGCCACAGGAGTCCTTTGGGGTTCAGGCCAAGTGGGCAGCGGTGGCCTCATGTCCCATCCCTGTCCTGTTGCAGTGGGAAGGTGGCTCTGACCCCAGCATCCCAGCATGGACTCCAGCAAAGACCCTTATATTTCTTTTTTTTGTGTGTGTGGCACTAGGGATTGAACTCAGGGGCATTCTACCTCCGAGCTCCACCCCCAGCCCTACTTTTTATTCTTTATTTTGAAACAGGGTCTCACTAAGTCGCAGAGGGCCTCACTGAGTAGCTGAGGCTGGCTGGGAACCTGCGATCCTCCAGTCTGAGCCTCCCAAATACCGGATTGACACACGTGAGCCACCACTCCCAGCTAGCCCCTTATGTTTTGAGGAACCCCAGCCCCTTCTGCCCACACACATTCTTCTTCCCTTTTTCATGTAAAAACAATTCCATGGCTGGTAACCAAGAAGATGAAAACCACCCAGGAGCCGGCGTAGTGGCGCACGCTTGTAATCCCAGCATTCGGGAGGCTGAGACCGGAGGATCCGGGTTCGCGGCCAGCCTCAGCTACCTAGTGAGGCACTCCGCAACTTAGTGAGACTCGGTTTCAAAATAAAGAATAAAAAATAGGGCTGGGGGTATAGCTCAGAGTTAGAACGCCCCTCCTGAATTCAATCCCCAGTACCGCCAAAAAAAAAAAAAACACCCAGGAGCCATGCTGGCAGGGAGTGAGTTCACACACTACAGCTCTTCCGCTGGGTTTCCTGGTGCACACGTGTATGGGCTTCTACGGGTGATGGGGCTCATTGGACCACATAAAAAACATGTTGAAGTAGTTGGGCGTGGTGGTGCATGCTTGTAATCCCAATATTTGGGAGGCTGAAAAGGGAGGAGCGCAGGTTTGAGGCTAGGCTCAGTGACTTAGTAAGACCCTGTTTCTAAATAAAATATAAAATAGGTTTGGGGGTGTAGCCTGGAGGTAAAAGTTCCCTGGGTTCCACCCCCAATGTCACAAAAAAACAAAAATGTGTTTAAGTTAGACATGGTAGCGGGCGTGGTGGCGCACGCTTGTAATCCCAGCATTCGGGAGGCTGAGACCCGAGGATCCGGGTTCGAGGCCAGCCTCAGCTATCTAGTGAGGCACTCCGCAACTTAGTGAGACCCGGTTTCAAAATAAAGAATAAAAAATAGGGCTGGGGGTATAGCTCGGAGGTAGAATGCCCCTGAGTTCAATCCCCAGTACCAAAAAAAAAAAAAAAAAAAAAAAGGATAGGTGTGGTGACACACATTTGTAATCCCAGTACTTAGGAGGCTGAGACAGGAGGATCTGGGTTCGCGGCCAGCCTCAGCTACTTAGTGAGGCCCTCTGCAACTTAGTGAGATCTTGTTTCCAAATAAAGAATAAAAAATAGTGCTGGTGGTATAGCTCAGAGGTGGAATACCCCTGGGTACAATCCCCAGTACAGAAAAAAAAAAAAAGCCAAATACAGGTGTCCCTGGGAACCAAGGACATCAGCGTCCGCGGGGTTCCAGTCCATCCTGTGACACGTGGAGCCGCCTCCATCCTCCTGTAGACTTTAAGCGCCTCTAGAGGACTCTCAGGACCCAATACTTTGCCACCGTCCTGTGGATAGTTGTCACAGTGTGTCACAACAAATGACAGCAAGAAAAA
>PVLC010047440.1:0-11078 GCA_004027655.1 Graphiurus murinus
CTCTATCTGAAGTGTAACTGGCAAAAATTTTCTCCCACTCTGTAGGTTCTCTGCTGAGGTTCTTGATAGTTTCCTTTGCTTTGCAGAAGCTCTTCAGTTTAGTGCAGTCCCATGGATGCAGCTATTCCTCAAATCCATGTAATTTACCCCTAAATCAGCTAAATTCTGCAGCATTCTATCTTAGCTTTGTTTTTCTTAACCCTGCTCTCCCTTCAGCCACCTGAAAACTACAACAGAATTTGGAGACTGAGTAAAGAAGCATAACATTCAAAATCAAAATCCATGAATAAAAAACTAACTGCTGAGGATTCTGTGGAAGACTAAGTCTCAATTTTTTGTAAAGAACCAGTTTGTTCATTTTTCCCCAATTTCCAATCTGTTATAGACTGAAACAAAGAATAAGAATGAATCACTTGAAAAAGTAAACTAAAATTCTTCACACAACAATATAAGACAATATTTTAACTATCAGATTCAATAGACATAAAGTTAATCTGTGATTTTATTTTTTTTACTTTTTTATTTATTTAATTTTTATATAATAATTGGTGCATTGTAATCATACATCTTTGTTAGGTTCAAGCTGATAAAGGCATATATGCACACATTTCTCATTTAACCACTTCTTCCCCAATTCCCACCCTACTCCCTCAATCTCCCTCCTTCTCAAGTTAAGTTTAGTGATTGACCTTGATATATTTGTGAAAGTACATCATGTGCATTAGGGTGCCCCCCTGCATCCATCCCCTTCAGTTAAATCAACTTCTTTGCTTATCTAGGGTTTCTCTGTTTTCATCTGGAGACCCTCTTATGCCCCATCTTCTCCCTAGCATCCACATATTAGGGAGAACATATGCTTTTTTACTCTGTGACTGGCTAATCTCACTTGACATAATGTTTTCCAGTTGCATCCATTTCCTGGGAAATAACATGATTTTGTTCTTCTTTATGACTGAGTAAAATTCCATTGTGTACATATCCCATAGTTTTGTAATCCATTCATCTGTTGATGGATATCTTGGCTGTTTCCATAGTTTGGCAATTGTGAATTTTGCAGCTATAAACATAGATACACATGCATTGGTCTGATAGTTTGGTTTCCATTCTTTTGGGTAGATACCCAAAAGTGGTATTGCTGGATCATATGGTAGGTTCATTCCTATTCATCTGAGGATCCTCCATACTGTTTTCCAAAGTGGTTGCACTAATTTCAATCCCACCAACAGTGTATTAGGGTTCCCACTTCTCCACACCCTCCCCAGCATTTGTTGTTCATGTTTTTTATGATTACCATTCTGATTGGAGTTAGGTGAAATCCCAAGGTAGTTTTGATTTTTAAGTTTTGTAAAAGCTTCCAAGTGCTGTGTATATGTATGTCATTGTTGACATGATTTACATTATGTGAGACCATAATGCACCAATAAAAGCACATTAAAAATTTTCCTTGCAATTAAATTTACTTATCTCTTTGTGGACCTGTAGCAAATATTCTGTGTAATGGCAGTAGCCATAAACCACATTTTAAGTAGCTACTGAGTAAGAGAATTCAACACTCAACACAGAAGAAGAGTCCTTACCAGGCCAGATTATTTAAAGGAAATGACAGCTTCAATCAGAATTTAGTATACCTTCCTTCCATCATGTTTATATCCGAGAGTCTATAGTTGCTAACACCCAAATGGAAAATAACTAAGGGGACGCCACCCAGCCAGTCTGTTGGGAAGCACTAAGATTAGATAGATTTCTTGTGGACTGTATAAGAAATACTAGAGCAAACACAAAACAGGATGTTACCTCAAATCTTCAAGGAAATTCCTCTCTGTGAATAACTAGCAATAAGGATGATTTCAGAAGTCCCCCAAAAGAGAGAAGCAACATAAGCAATTTTTGTATCAAGAAGAGGCACACAAAAATGAACATTATAAAAGATGCCAAAAATAAAATTTTTAATATATTTATAATCCATATAAGGCACTAAAAAGAATGGACATGAAAAAAATCATGAATTGTGTTAAAGATGAAAATGAATACTATTTCAGAGGAAATAGTAAAGAAATGGAAGTAAATCCAGGAGAATGAAAGATGAAAGAGACTGAAATGCAGATCTAGGCTAGGATTTCCAGGTTTTCCTGAGGAAACAATCAAAACAGAAACCTATAAATTCAAAGTGCTCACTAACTTTCAGGAAACTCCCAGACCAGGACATCAATAAATATTGGATTAACAAGAAGGAAATGACTGGCAACAGAAGGACAATTCTACCAGTGACTTAGTTTAATCCAGGCCAAGTAGCTATTTACATAGTATTGAATTAAAATTAAAGTAAAGGATATAAGTAGCATTCTGGTAATGTACTTATTCACACCCTGTCTCCTCACCTCAAGTTAGGAACTGGTGGAGAGCAGAAATATGTAAACACATTGCTATGTGTTGATTAGTAACCCAAAATGGACTTGTTGGAAACTTAATCCCCAATGCAATAGTGTTGAGAAGTGGAACCTGTAAGGAGTGATTAGGTTATGAGGGCACTTCCCCCCATGAATAGATCAATATTTTTATCATGGCAGTGGGTTAGTTATCTCAATAACAGGTCAGTTGTAAGTTAGGCCCCATCTTGCTCTTTCCTTCTCTCTTGCTATTGTTCTCTGTTAACATGACTCCTTCCACCATGGAATGACAGAAAATGTCCACAAAATAATGGTGTCATTCTTGAACTTCCCAACCCCAGAATTGTGAGTCAAATAAATCTCTTGTCTTTAAATTACCCAGTCACAGGTGTTATGTTATAGCAACAACATAAAACTGAGAAAAAAAAAAACATAAACTCAACAGAAATAGCTCTCAAGTTATATCACAGAGAAAATGCCCATGAATCTGTGGCATATTGGTTTGTTTCTCTTTTGTTTTCTCAGTAACTGTAGCCAGTATATGCTTCACTGCCAAGAAAACTCTTCAACTTCCTCATGGAGCACCTTAACAGCAGTAAGGGCATTTTTAGATTAATTTGAGGTAACTTTTGGAGGAAGAACCAGGAATTGTTTGGTGGGGGCATTTTTACCACTTAAAGAACATTTTGGCATACTAGGAAACATAGAGACACATTCTAGCACATCTCCATTTGTCTTCTGGGCCACTCTTACTACTACTTCCACACTTGAGCTCCATCTTCTCCCCAACTTTTACAAGGTTCTTATTTATTGCTATACATAATTTATAGCACTGTCTCATCAAGTTATGATTTAAAATATGTATATTTCTGATGGCACTCAATCAGTATGAATATTCTTCTAAATATCCCTTTTCACAAAAAGCATATTTTATAAGAAAAAAAAAACATAAAAACAAAACAACAACAACAAAACCAAGGCATACCTATAGAAGGATTATATGAGATTATTTTATTATTTTTGGTGAAAGTGTGTGCGTGTGTGTGTGTGTGTGTGTGTGTGTGTGTGTGTTGGGGATGAAGGTAATGAAGTGCCCACCGAATGTTGTGCTGTTCCTCTGATCAACAGCATTCATGTCTGTGAAAGTCCACATAAGAGAATGAATGTATACTGGTTTCTCCTTCACATGGTAGAATGATGGTCATGAAGATCCATGACTTTTGCTTCATCATTGTTTTAGACCCATGGGTCTTGAATTATGGGTATATAAAAAATAAGATTGAGGAGCCCAAGATGGTGTCTGAGTAAAACACCTCTCCGCAGGAGTTATAGAGCTCAAATCAAAACTGCCATAAAGTCAGGTGTGGTGGTGCCTACTTGTAATCTCAATCCTTGGGAGGCTGAGACTGGAAGATCGAGGTTTGCAGCCAGCCTCAGCTATTTAGTGAGGCTCCCTGCAACTTAGTGAGACTCTGTTTCAAAATAAAGAATAAAATATAGGTCTGAGCATGTGGCTCAGAGGTAGAATGCCCTTGGGTCCACTCCCCAGTACTGAAAAAAAAAATGCCATAAAAGCAGCTTCTTGACGGATGAAAAAAAGTAGCAAAAAAGTAAACAAAGTTACAAAAAAATTGAAGTGCAGCTGAACAGAACCCAGAAAGCTGACCAGGGAGAGCAAAGGAGCCCAGGCACTCAGTAGCAGTGGCAGACATTGAGTCAACCACAGGAGTGGGGGCCAATAGAACCGAGACATCTAATGACCTCCTGCATACCCAGGAGATATCTAATGACACCCTGCATACCCAGCAACCAGATGTGGAGTAAGCAACTACAGAACTCCACACCATAACTAGGCAGCATATCAACAGTGACCCTCACAATCAACAGTGACCAGAATGCCTGAGATGATGAGCTTAAGCCTGTGGCAGGGGTTACCCCAACTCACCTCTCCCTCCAGAGCCAGAGTAGCACTCAATTTTAAGTTAACTGTGCACCTGTGGCAAAAGACAGACTCGGTCACCCACCACTCTAGCGATTAGATAGGAACAGAAATGCAGGAGGGACCCAGAGCACACAGGTCATGCCAATGGAACTTCAAGACAAGCAGGAGAAACAACCATGACATCAGATATATTAGACTTAAAGCCTAAGCTTATCAGAAGGGACAAAGCAGGTAATTTTTTACAAGTAAAGGGAATAATTCAGCAAGAGGAAATAACAATTGTCAACATTTATGCCCCAAATATAGGTCCAGCCACTTTCATAAAACAAACTCTGCATGATATAAAGTCACACATGAATCCCAATACAGTAATACTGGGAGACTTCAATACTCCTCGCAAATCACTAGACCAATCTTATAGACAAAAGGTCAGTAAAGATGCCTCAGAAATAAAGAATACCATAAACCAAATGGACCTATTAGACATATACATAATATTTCATCCAACTACAGCTGAATTCACATTTTTCTCAGCTGCCCATGGAACTTTCTCCAAAACAGACCACATTCTGGGCCACAAAGTGAGCACTGGCAAATTCAAAAAATATAACATAATTCCCTGTGTCTTTTCAGACTGCAATGGAATGAAACTAGAAATCAACACTAAGAAGACCCAGAGTAACTATGTAAAGACATGGAGACTGAAGAACCACACTGCTGAATGAGGAATGGGACATAAAAGAAGTAAGGGGGGGGGGATTAAAAAATTCCTAGAATCCAAAGAAAACAGAGACACAACATATCAAAACCTCTGGGACACCTTGAAGGCAATACCAAGAGTAAAATTTATAGCACTGAGTTCCCACATAATAAGAACTGGAAATCACCAAATAAATAACCTAATGACAATAATATTAACCTCAATAATAATAATAACCTCAAAGGTCTTGAAAAACAAGAACAGTTTAACCCCAAAGCCAATAGAACACAGGAAATTATGAAAATCAGAGCAGAAATTAATGAAGTAGAGAATAAAAAAACACAGATAATTAACAAAACCAAAAACTGGTTTCTTGAAAAAATAAACAAGGTAGATACACTGTTAGCCAAACTAACCAGAAGAAAGAAAGAAAAAACCCAAATTACCAAAATAAGAAGTGGTGAAAAGGGTGATATTACCACCAACAGTGTGAAAATCCAGAGGAACACCAGAAACTACTTTGAAAAATTATATTCCAGCAAAATGGAAATTCTAGGATAAATTGGCAAATTTCTAGACACATATTACTTTCCTAAACTGAGTCAAGAGCATATAGAAAACTTAAACTGATCAATAGCAATCAAAGAGATAGAAGCAGCAATAAAGGGTTTAATCATCAAACAAATGCCCAGGGCCAGATGGTTTTCCAAGTGAATTTTATAAAACCTTTATAGAAGAATTAATCCCAATACTCCTCAAACTATTCCATGAAATAGAAATAAACAGGATTCTCCCAAACACATTCTATGAAGCCAACAGCACATTAATACCAAAGCCAAATAAAAGACAACTCAAGAAAACTATAGGCTTATATCGCTGATGAACTTAGACATAAAACAGCTAAACAAAATACTAGCAATGGCACTTATAACCACATCAAGAAAATTATACACCATGACCAAGTTGGGTTCATCCCAGGGATCCAAGGCTACTTCAACATATGAAAAACAATCCATGTAATTCACCACATAAACAGAATCAAAGAAAAAAATTACATGATCATTTCAATTGATGCTGAAAAAGCATTTGACAGGTCCAACACCCATTCATGCTAAAAGCACTGCAGAGAATCAGAATAGAAGGAACATACCTCAACATCATAAAGGAAATATACAATAGGCCCACAGCCAACATCATATTAAGTGGAGAAAAAGTGCAAGAGTTCCCACTAAAAACAGGAACAAGACAAGGATGTCAATTATCACCACTTCTGTTCAATACAGTACTTGAGACTATCCAGAGCAATAAGGCAAGAGAAGAAAATCAAAGGTGTAAAAACAGGAAAAGAAGAACTAAAACTATCCCTTTTTGCAGATGACATGATACTATACTTAGAAGACCCAACAAACTCAACCAAAAAACTTATAGAACTGATCAGCAAATTCAGCAAAGTGTCTGGATACAAAATCAATCTTAAAAAATCAGAAGCTTTTTTGTATGCCAACCATAAATCCACTGAAAAAGAAATCCAGAAAACAATTCCATTCACAATAGCACCCCAAAAAATAAAATACTTAGGAATAAACCTAACCAAAGAGGTAAAAGACCTCTATAAGAAAAACTATAAAAAGTTGAAAAAAGAAATTGAAGAAGACCTTAGAAGATGGAAAGATCTACCATGCTCTTGGATAGGCAGAATAAATATCATCAAAATGGCCATCCTCCCAAAAGTGATCTACAGATTCAATGCAATACCCATGAAATTACCAAGGTCACTCCTCTCAGACATAGAAAACTCAGTCCTTAAATTCATTTGGAACAGCTAAAAGCCCAGAATAGGCCAAAGTAGTTTTTAGCAACAAGAACCAAGCAGGAGACATAACCTGACTTCAAACTCTACTACAAAGCCACCGTAATAAAAACAGCATGGTATTGGCACAAAAACAGGCACATAGACCAATAGAGCAGAATACAAGAGTCATCAAAAAACTCACCAACTTACAGTGAATTGACTTTTGATAAAGGAGCCAAAAACATACACTGGAAAAAGATAGACTCTTTAACAAATGATGTTGGTAAAACTAGTTAACCATATGGAGGAAAATGGAAATAAACCCCACTTTCTCACCCTGCACAAAAGTCAATTCAAGATGGAGCAAAGAACTAGAAGTCAGGCCAGAGACCTAGCAGTTACTTGAAGAGGGCATAGGGCCAACACTTCAACACATAGGCATAGGAAAAACCTTTCCAACAAGACCCCAAAGGCACAAGCAGTTAAAAGGAAGATCAATACATGGGATTGCATTAAACTGAAGAGCTTTTGTGCAGCAAAGAAAACTAATAAGAACCTGAACAGAGAGTCCACAGAATGGGAGAAATTTTTTGCCAACTACTCTTCCAATAGAGTACTAATATCTAGAATATACAGAGAACTCAAGAAACTCACAGCCAAGAAAACAAATAACCCAATTAAAAAAGGGAAAATGATCTAAATAGACACTTCACAAAAGAATAAATACAAATAAATGTATGAGGAAATGTTCAACATCATTAGCAATCAGAGAGATGCAAATCAAAACTACCCTAAGATTCACTTAACTCTAATTAAAATTACAATCATTAAAAACACAAAGAACAACAAATGCTTGTGAGGGTGTGGAGAAGTGGAAACCCTAATACATTGTTGGTTGGAATGCAGATTAGTACAACCACTTTGGAGAACAGTGTGGAGGATCATCAGATGAATGGGAATGAACCTACCACATGATTTAGCAATACCACTTCTGGATATCTACCTAAAAGAATGGAAACCAAACAACCAATGCATGTGTATCTATATTTATAGCTGCACAATTCACAACTGCCAAACTATGGAAACAGCCAAGATGTCCATCAACAGATGAATAGATTATAAAACAATGGGATATGTACACAATGGAATTTTACTCAGCCATAAAGAAGAACAAAATCATGTTATTTGCAGGGAAATGGATGGATCTGGAAATATTATGCTAAGTGAGATTAGTCAGTCACAAAAAATAAAACATTGTATGCTCTCTCTAATATGAGGAAGCTAGGGAGAAAGTGGGACATAATAGGGACTCTAGATGAAGAAATAGAACCTTAAATGAGCAAAGAAGGTGACTTAACTGAAAGTGATGTGGGGGGGGAACACCCTAATGCAAATGATGTACTTTCACAACCATATCAAAGTCAATCACTAAACTGAACTTGAGAAAGAGCGAGGGGAAGAAATAGGGTGGGAATTGGGGAATGGTTAAATGAGAAATGCATGCATGTATGCCTTTGCCATCTTGTACCTAACAAAGAGGTATGATTGCAATGCACCAATAAAATAAAATATAAAACAAAGAGAAGACAGCAGAAGGCACAGTGAAAAGAAAAGTTGTAGGAAGATAATATTATTAAAAATAAAAAAATTAGAATATGATCAGGAAAAACAAGTAGCTCAATTACTTAGATTAATGATAGGCAAAACATATAAAAATGTAGGGGCGACATATATTAATGTTCATACTGAATGTCAGGCCAAGGATGCTGATACAGAACCTACAAATTTTTCAGTTACAGAATCATTGTACCAAAGTAAATTTA
This sequence comes from Graphiurus murinus, assembly GCA_004027655.1. Lineage (NCBI taxonomy): Eukaryota > Metazoa > Chordata > Mammalia > Rodentia > Gliridae > Graphiurus > Graphiurus murinus. The sequence continues at coordinate 8,645 of PVLC010047440.1, forward strand.
ACTAAAACAATTCCATGAAATGCATTAGTCTTTTTTTAGTTGCAAATGAATGCTTGTGTTAAAAAAGAAAGAAAAGAAAAAAAGATGAAATACATGAAAGAACTTTTTTAAGTGTGAGTCAATAATGTTGAAATAAAATCCCATAAAAAGAAAAAAATTCTAAACTTATCACAAAGACAGTTACATATAGGGGAAAAATAAAACTCAAATTTTAGCCATATTTCTTATCAGCCTTCTAATAAAGGTCTAAAAAATGACATCATTGTGGAAAAATCCAAAGACATCTAGCTTTTCAGCTCTATAGACTCATCATAACTAAATGACATTACCACAAAATAACAACATATCTAGTATGAATAAAATTTCAAAGTTCTAAGTGGGAAACAATAAAAACGACACCAAACTACTTTGTTTTTTAAAAAAATGGATATTTTTAAAATAGTAAACCAATTAAATGGAATAACTAATACTAGTAGAAAAATGCAACTTTAAATAAATAAAAAGGAGAGCTAAAAATGCTCTAAGAGTGATCCCATGCAAATAAAAGAATTTGCCTTCCTAGTGAGCACTACAGGTGTGTGTGGGGGGGGGTAGAATGTTTATAAAAAAACATGAAAATAGTCTTTTGTGTTGGTAATCTAATTGTAATTAATTGAATTCATGTCATTTATAAGATTGAGAAAATGATTTATGCACAATGTCTGAAGTTCACTTGTACCTAAAGGAAAATAATATTATCAGTAAAAACATAAGATATATAACAAAATTATTCTCTAAACTACATTGTGTAAAGCACAAACTTATTCATGCTCTGAGTCATCTAAATCATAAAATATCAGTTTAAATAATAACATTTAATTAAGGTTCATTCATTGAATAAAGAAATAATATTACATTGAATAAAATATGAAAATTAATGATTTATCTTGTTTGAAACAAATAAATAAATAAATTTAGAGATAGATCAAATTTAGAAAAAGAAATAAAGAGCAAAGATTAAAATGTCAGAAATTTAATATAGCCTACTCTAAATTTTTTTTTTTTTTTTTCGGAACTGGGGATTGAACTCAGGGGCATTCTACCTCCAAGCTATACCCCCAGCCCTATTTTTTATTCTTTATTTTGAAACCAAGTCTCACTAAGTTGCAGAGTGCCTCACTAGGTAGCTGAGGCTGGCCGCGAACCCGCATCCTCTGGTCTCAGCCTCCCAAATGCTGGGATTACAAGCATGGGCCACCATGCCTTAGAGTAGGCCTGGCTTGCCTACTCTAAAATTTAAGCGTAACTAAAAGATAACAAGATGAATGAAGAAGGACGGCAATGAGGAAAAGACATGAAAGATCATAAATTCAGATAAAAAGGAAGTTTTAAAGGATAATCATATCTGATCATCTGTCTTAGTGGCTGTATCTTCTCTAGTCTGTCTTCTAATTCTCACAGTATATGAAAATTAAATGACTCCATGATACAGCCAATAGTTAAGACTATATCTTTAGTCATTGGCTGCAAACATTCCAGAATGGTGTACAGCTGTAACAACCATAATTGAGAAAATTTTAAAAGTAGTGTTGTCAGTGGAAAGTCAAGTCCATCATTTATACAGTAGCATAGCCAGAGAAAGTTTGTTTTATAGGAAATCAGAAGAAAATCATGTTAAAGAGGAGAAAATTGAACATAATGAACCTTGAATATCCATATTTGTACAGGTAGAGACCAAGAGGTATAAGAGAAAGAGAAATATAGTCTGAAACTTATCATTTGGTAAATTTAAACATTTACAGATAACTTTAAAACTTCTAGCATTTCCACTGAAAGACCTAAACAAAGGTCTATAAATCAAAAATTCAAACTAATAGATAATAATAATATACTGTATGATTCAAAAAGCTAGAAGGAAGTATGTTTACATCAAAAAGAAGTGATAAATCTGTTTAACTAGACTTAAATATTGTACTATATACTATCCTATATACTATATTATACTATAGCATCATATGTTATCCCATACATATGCACAATTTTATGGTTTTATGTATTACTAAAAGTAAATTTAAATTTAAAAAATAAAATATGAAAAATCCAAACTAAAAGCATATAATACATTTGAGGAGAGAATTAGATCTACTTGATAGAAAAAAATGAATTATAAGCCCTTAGAGAAAAATCATTACTTTATAAAATCTAGAGTCCATATGGCCTGTAGAAGATAAATTTATGAAAATGCTATAATACCATTAAGTAATATTTTATAATAAACAAACATTAAGTTATTTGGTAAAATTCAATTCTGTAGAACATAAATGGTTCTTGAACAAAGATGGTGGAATAGAGGGAGATAATGCATTTAGGTTACTCTGAGACATGGAACTCAATCAATAGGAAGGCTGCATCTCAGGAAGAGAAAAAGAGCAGTCAGTACTCAACCAAAAAAGAC
>PVLC010047441.1:0-11052 GCA_004027655.1 Graphiurus murinus
TTGTAATCCCAGCATTCGGGAGGCTGAGACCAGAGGATCCGGGTTCGCGGCCAGCCTCAGCTACCTAGTGAGGCACTCCGCAACTTAGTGAGACTCGGTTTCAAAATAAAGAATAAAAAAAAAAAATAGGGCTGGGGGTATAGCTCAGAGGTAGAATGCCCCTGAGTTCAATCCCCAGTACCGCAAAAAAAAAAAAAAAAAAAAAAAAAAAGAACTTAATAGCATAAACAGTAAACCTTAAGGCATGTAAACTTAGAACATTATTTAGGAGATCGGCCAATCACAGGACATAATACACACTGTGCAACAAAATAATCTATAGTATATGTGTCTAGTATACGTGTCTGAAACAATATCGCTAAAGGGGAGATAAACTTGCTGATCTTGTAACTTTTGAAATGATTGAAGGCAAAAGAAACTGCACTTGAACACTCTCCTCTGGTGAATAGAGTTGTTTCTCAGGGAACACAACTTAACAGTTCTGAAACTACATGTGTGTTTGCAATGAACAACTGAGTAATTAGATAGTGGATGGTGGCATCCAGGTTTCTCCTACTGGAGTGGGAGGTTGTAGATGAGCGAGGGGAAAAGACCAGAATGATCTGTGGAACAATGGATTAGAGCTGGGCACATCAGGGTGAACTCATGCTTAACACAATATAGATACAAATGAATATATATTATAATATATTGATATAATCTCAGAGTTCTCCAGAGAAACAGAATCAGTAGGAGACAGAGGTAGAAAAAATAAATACAACCTCACCCTTTCTCTGCTTTTTGTTCCATTTGCTCTCAGCTGGTTGTGTGGCACTTGCCCACACTGGTTGAGGGTGGCTCTTCCTCACTCAGTCCACTGATTCAAATGCCAAGCTCCTCTAGAAACACCCTCACAGGAATACCCAGACAGTGCTTTACCAGCTGTCTGGGTGTTCCTTAATCCAGTCAAGTTGACACCTAGAATTCATTATGTGGATAAACCTACATGCATATATTTCTTTTCTGTCAGCTGAGAAAGCCTAGAAGCAAGGATACTCCAATAACAGCAAACACATCTATCTAATACCCAGATCTTGGTTTCTAATACCATTTTCTGATAAAAACAAAGAGGGGGTCTCAGAGAAATGGCTGATCTGGGACTAGGGAAGATGGCATTATAGGATCCTGGAATAGTTTGTAGTGCCAAGAAGATTGCTTTACAAAAAACACCCAATGATTAAAGCTGGAAAGTTAGGAATAATAAAATAAGTAAAGAAGTATTAGCTTATAATCCAAAGTATTAAGTAAATATCCATGAATTAATACTGACATAAACTATTGAATAATGAATAAATTAATTAATACAGAGGCAAAACTCCCATGCAAAAGAATTTCAAATAATATATAAACACGCTCCATTCTCAAAGAAGTGGGATCAAGTTCCCCACTCCTTTGGTGTCATCTGAGCATGGTGATTCCTTCCAAAGAATGCAGCACAGAAGGAGAGGGGAGGAAAGTGAGTTTACAGTAAAGAGGCCTGATAGACATGTCCTCAGCCAGGTGAGACATCAACCCCAACAGTGAAAGGCATGTTGGTTGCTGTTCCCTCAATAGGATTGATGAGAATGGTACTTCACCTCTGTGGCCATCTCCTAACCTATAGCTCAAGTGTAATCATGAGAAAACATCAGAGGAATCCCATTTGTGTTGTCAAGATTCTCTAAAGGGGCAGAACGAGTAGAATGTCATATAGCTATAACGGGGGGGGGGGTCATTAGATTGGCTCATGTGATCAGACACTGGATAGTCCCACTGTAGCTGCCTGTCTGTCTGCTGGAGAGCCAGGAAAACTTGAGCTGCTCAGTCCAAGAAGCCAGAGCCTCAGAACAAGAGGGACCAGCAAGCCAGCCCCAGTCCAGGCTGAAGACCTGGAAGACCCCTGCAGAGCCGCTGCTGAGAGCCCATGTTCAAAGGCTAAGAAGCTGGATCTCATGTCCATGGCAATGATAGCAGCAAACACACACACATCTGCTCAAGAAGGGAGATTGCATGGGGGTGCAAGCTTCCCTCTTATTCCACTTTTTGATCCATCCCACCCACCTCCCCCAGCCTATTGGAAGGTGTCAACCACATTCAAGGAGGGTCTTCTCCCTCAGTTGGCTAACCCACATGTCATTCATCTCTGGAAACAGACACATCCAGAAAGGTGGTGGACCAGTTTCCTGGGTATCTCTCAATCTAGTCGAGTTGACAACCAAGATCAACCATCACACCATCTGAATGACAGTCCATACAATATCTGACCGTCCTTGGAACTCTCAAGCTTGCCACAAATGAGGAAAGTTCGGAGTCTATCATGGCCAAGAGGAGCCTGCAGGGATATGGTGGCTAAAATCTGGAACAGAAATGAAAACTTAAGAGCTAGAGAAATATGAGTAATGTTGGGTTTTAGTTAATATTAATATGTCAATACCAGTTCATTAACTGTGACAAATGTCCCACGCTAATGCAATGGGTTAGTAACCGGAGAAATTGCATGAGGACCCGATGGGAATGCTCTCTACTGTTTTTGCAACTTTTCTTTACATCTAAACTATTCTAATTTTATTATTGTTGTTTTAAAAGTGTTTTTTTTTTTTTTAATAAAGTTGTTCCTGAGTGCCTCCCACATGCAGTGACTTGTCTGGTCCATACTGTGCCTCAAGAAGATGAGACAAAACTGAGGACAGAGAGCCCGGGAAGGTGGGTGATGATCACAGTTTCACTTCATGGTTTCAGTTACCTGCGGTCAACCACAGTCTGAAACTATTAAATGAAAAAGTCCAGAAAAAAACAATTCATAAGTTTTAAATGGCGTGCCTTTCCAAGTAGTGGGATGAAACCTCATGCCATCTTGCTGCATTCTGTGTAGGGTGTAAATTGCCCCTTTGTCCAACATACCCATGCTGTATGTACCTACTGCTTACCTACTAGCCACCTACTAGCCAGTTCGGTTACCAGATGGACTATGGCTGTATCATGGTGCCTCTGTTCAAACAACCCTATTTGACTTAATAACATGCAAGAGTAGTGATGCTGGAATTGGACACACCGGAGAGAAGGTGCGAAATGTTTCCTTTAAGTGAAAAGATGAAAATTCACAATAAGGAAAAAGAAATGCTATGCTGAGATTGCTGGGATCTATAATGAGTTTTTCTGTGTGAAACTGTGAAGAAGAAAAAAATGAAACTCTGCTAGTTTTGCTGTCATACTTTAAACTGGAAAAGTTATGACCACAGTACAGAAAAATCATACTATATATAAGGTTCAGTGCTATCCATAGTTTAGGTCTTGGAATGTATCCTCCACAGACAAGGGAGGAATAGACTGCACAATAAGATCAAGAGGGAAAGAGAAAGAGAGGAGAGAGAGAGAGAGACAGAGATTTCCATAACTTTTATAACAATATATTGTTATAAATGTTCTAGTTCATTATTAGTTATTGTTATTAATCTGTTACCATGACTAAATTATAAATTAAACTTCATCATAGGAATATATGCGCAAGAAAAAAATGACAGATGATAGATAGATAGATAGATAGATAGATAGATAGATAGGCGATAGATAGGCTCTGGTACAAACTGCAGTTGTAGGCATCTGCTGGGTGTCTTGGACTGTATTTCCACAGATTGGGGCACTGCTGTTTTCTTATATCTGCTCATCAGTTAGCTGCCTGGCTAGTCTGGAAAACAAACTCCATGACAGTAGGAGCTTCCCCTGCTTGCGGTGGGGTTCACAGAGCCCAGAGTTCCAGCTGGCACACAGTAGGTCTGGACTGAGAACAGCTGACTCAGGGAACTCTTCAAGGCTTGCTCAGCGTCTGTCTGCTGGCTCTGTGGCGGAGTTAGGATGAGGACAGTTATGACTAAGTCACCCTTGGCCCCGGGGACCTGAGGTGGAGAGGTGACTTCTGTCTGAGACCCATGCGTGTGGCAGGAGAGGGCCTGCGAGCCGGGAAGGCGTGTCTCAGGCTGAACTGGAAAGTTGTTTCCTTCCAGCCAGTCGTGGAGCCAGAGAGTCGGGATTCGTGGCAAATTAGGTTGCTGATTTGTACGTTAAACAAGGCTAATTCCATCCATTAGCCGAAGATGTTTTCAGAGGCCTGGCATGAGAGCGAAGAGCAATTAGCGTCTTTGTATTACTGGATGTGGGCGTGGTTAGGGGGAGAGGGATGAGGCGTACGCACTTTTTATGATATCATCAAAAGTAAGTGAATTATGAAAACAAAAGAGCCAATATGAGGCTGCCAGTGCTAATGACTGGGTGGGACGGAAAGTTTTCTCGAGGCAGGGAAGAGCGATCCGGAGAGCGGAGAGTGTGGACCCGTGTGGACCCGTGTGGACCCGGGGCCCTCACAGGTGAACCCGACAGGAGGAGGGCTCCCAGGACCCCACCCCTGGATTTCAGGGAAATAGCTCTGTTCTTGCCTCAAATAAAGAGGTTGGATTATGAGGGGTTACATTAGTAGTTACTGTTTGGGTTGGTTGGTTTTTAATTTTCTTACTGGTCTGGTCCTTAGCAATGCTGGGCAAATTAGTGGCCCTGATTCGGAGGGTGATTTACTCCTGCTGGAGGAGTTGCTGATAGCAGCCTGGAGCGGCTGCCTGGTTAAGGAGAAGGGAATAATAACCAGTTCTCTCCACGGAGCTGGAGGCCAGGCCCCACCATCCCTGGGGAAGGTGAGGCTGGGGGCTCACCTGGCTGGAGAGGAGATGGTTTTGCGGGTGCATGGGGTGTGCATGAAGTGTTAAAGGTCAGCGAATGACTAACGGGTAGCCATTTCTCTGTCAATCTAGAGGCAACTGTCTTTTTTAAATTGTGGGGAAAAAATGTACATAACATGAAATTTACCATTGTAACCCTACGGCTCAGTGGCATTAAATACATCCAAAATATTGTGTCACCTTCCCCATTTCCAGATCTTTTTCATCATTCCAAACAGAAATTCTGTGCCCCTTAACAATAATTTCCCAGTCACACCTTCCTCAGACCCTGGTAATCTCTAATCTATTTTATGACCTTACAAATTTGACTTTTCTAAGTACTTCACTGAAGTGAACTTTTATGTCTGACCTATTTCACTCAGTATAATGATGCTAATGTTCATCCATGTTATCGCATATTTAAAAATTTCATTACTTTTTAAAGGCTGAATAATATTCCATTGTCCCTCTATACTGCGTTTCGTCTACTCATTCTCATGGCCAACTGGTGTTTCTACCTTTTGGTTATTATGAATAATACTTCTTTGAACATCACTGCATAAGTGTTTGTTCAAGTCCTTGCTTTTAATTCTTTCCAGTATTTACCTAAGAGAAGAATTACTGGATCATATGTTCAACATTTTTAGAGGAACTCTCAAATTATCTTCTTTGGTTGTTTGGCACCATTTTATATTCCCACTGGCAATTTACAAAAATTTCATTTTTTTCACATTTTCCTAACACTTGTTTTCTATTTTGGATGAGTTTTTTACATTTTTATTATGATAACTATTCTGATGAATATAAAGTTAAATATAAAGTGGTGTCTCATTGTAGTTTTGACTCTCAGTTTCCTAGTGATTGGAGATGCTAAGCATCTTTTCATGTACTTACTGGTCATATGTGTAACTTTTTTGGAGACATGTCTATTCAAGTCCTTTGGCTATTTTGAATCAAGTCTTTCTTTCTTTCTCTAGCTGTTGAACTGCAAGAGTTCTTTATATATTCTGCATACTAAATCTTTATCAGATGTGATCAACAAATATGTTCTCCCATTCTGTGAGTCTCGTTTCTCTCTTGACAGTGTACTCTCATGCTGAAAAGTTTTTAGTTCCGATAAGCTCAATTTTATCTTTTTTCTTTTGTTGTCTGGGCCTTTGGTGTCATATCCAAGAAATCAGTACTGAATCCAGTGTCATGATGCTTTTCTTATATGTCCTCTCCTAAGAGTGGTAACTTTTAATTTTAGGTCCTTGATCCACTTTGGAAAAAACAATTTGTCAAACAATGTGGTCAAGATATCCGACTTCATTCCTTTGCATGTGAAGAGCCTGCTTTCCCAACACTATCCATTGAAGATGGTGCTTTTTTACATTGTATAGAATCCTCATTGAAGATCAGTTGACCACATATGTGAAGCTGCAAGTCCCAGGACTGATAGGACCAGAACTCAGATGCCGATCATGAGAATGAGCACTGTGGTGAAAGAGAAACACTCACACCTGCTGGGCCTTCACTGTGAGCCCGAGCACTGTCAAGCACTCTCACAGAACAGTGTGCCGACCCCGGCTCCTCACTTGCCCTCCCACAGCCTCAGTTTTTCCTTTGGAAATAGAATAGTAACAGCCAGGCGTGGTGGCGCACGCTTGTAATCCCAGCATTCGGGAGGCTGAGACCGGAGGATCCGGGTTCGCGGCCAGCCTCAGCTACCTACTGAGGCATTCCGCAACTTAGTGAGACTCGGTTTCAAAATAAAGAATAAAAACTAGGGCTGGGGGTATAGCTCGGAGGTAGAATGCCCCTGAGTTCAATCCCCAGTACTGAAAAAAAAAAAAAAATAGAATAGTAACACCCACCCAGAGGCTTCCTGTGACCAGTGAAAGGAAACTATTTGCAGCTCTTCTTCATGTCATAAACGGTGATTTCTCTTCAGCAAAGGCTGCTCAGGCAACCATTGGATCCTTGGACCCCGCATGGTGCCAGCACAGGAGCCCATGCTGGGGACCTTGAGAGACAGAGAAAAAGGTTTTGGGGGCCAAGGACTGCTCCTTCCCAGCTCACTCCACCCCTCCTTGGTCACACTACCTCGACCACCCCACCGCCTCCCACCTGTGACAAGAGAGAAGGATCGCAAGTGCCACCACATTCCTCTCCTCAAGCAGAAGCCTGGGGCTGCCTCACACAGGGACAAGATTGATCTTCCAACGTGGTTCTGGAAGACAGAGGCTGGCAGGTAAGCAGAGGTGGGCATTCAGCATTGTATCATGCACCCATCCCTCCACTTTCTGTGAGTTCAGTTGACTATGTCCATCTCCCCATTACGCTCCCAGCCCTAGGGTCCAAGAAGCTAATGTGAATTATCTTTCATCAACTGCACATTGCCCGCTCTTGTCTCCTTCCTTCTTTTCTTCCATCTGATCAAATTCATACAACTGAATAATCGTGTGCCCACTGCCCTAGGCATAGGGATGCTCACCAGACGATGAGTACAATGATGGCAAGATGAAAGGCGGAGCAAGAGGGGAGAGAGAGGAAAGTGGTCGGGAGGAGGAAGAACAGGTAGCATTGGTTGAGCATCTACTTTGTATCAATTATTTGCACTTACTGTCTGTTAATCTCTTTGGGACTCCATGACATGCATATTATTATCTTCCTTATAGAGATGAGGAGACTGGGGCTCAGGGAGGTGGAGTTTCTGCAGTCACAACATCTTTCTCTAAAGGCGCCATGAAGGCTGGTGTGTCTGATTCTATGGACATCCTCTCTTCCCCGATAGCATCTGGAGGGGACAATAAGACAGTGATGGTGAGAGGAAAGCCCAGTGCCGGGTGCCCAGCCCGCGCTCAGTAAGTGCTTCTTTCGTGGAATGGGCTTGTGTTGGTTTAAATATTGGTTTCTGCATTGCTGGGGCCACGGGGACTGGACCAGATCCTTCCACCTCCCTGTGGGAGTCCAGGGCTTAAGGGATGAGGGAGAGGTGGGCCTTGCGGCCCAGGTCCAGCCAGGGGGCAGTTCCCACTGCTCCCGCCAGGACAGAGCGCCCTTTGTTTATTGTGTCTCTGCATCCTACCCGGTAATTAGCATTGGCAGCTTCATATTGAGCTTTTGTTTTCATAATTCATTTGCCTGCGATGACATAATAAAAGGAATATTGATTCAATCCCAACTCCTCTTGGCCAGAAGCCCACATCAACCAATAAAAAAAGAATTGCTAATTGCAGGGTGCACTGGCTCAGCACGGGCCTCCGAGCAGGCCATTTTGATAGCAGACGGCAAGCAGGCAGCTCAGCCTCCAAACACCCAGTCCGGGCTCTGAGCACTGCCCGGGACTCCTCGGGACACCTTCATCCATCGGAGGAGGCTCAAGCTGCTTCTCCACAGAACCAGGAAGTGAGTGAGCAGGGCCGCCAGGGAGGAGCCCAGGAAGGAAAATCCTTCGCAGGCCTGCTGACAGATGTGGTATCAAATGAATTGTTCTCTGCTTAGACACGACTTTGATATTTATTGGTTCAAATTGCCTGGCTGACTCAGTCTTGCGTAAGTCTCCGTGGTCCGTTTTCATCTCGAGATTTGGGAAGCCACACTGATTCGGGTAATGACGGGGCTTACCTGAGATCAGAATGAGGAGGGCGGAGGGGGCCGGGGTAATTACAGTGGGGCCATGTATATTTTTTGTGTAATCTGGAAAGGCGATTTACGAGGCTGATGAAAATGATAAGGTGCTATGAGTGGAGCCAACTCGGATTAGCTCTGGGGAGCTTCCTTTGCAGGAAGGAAAGGGCGGGGAGGGGGCCTATTTACTAGACAAACAGCCGCTCCAAGACCATCTTGTTTTCACTTATTTTCTGAAATGCCTGAGATAAGACTCATTGGAATATAGATTGTGGTCCTTCTTCGGTTACTATTCATTAGGATTTTTGTTTCCGGAGTGCAGAGAGCTGGGGGTGGGACTTGTATAATTAAGACCAGAAAGGGTGATGGGTGGAGAAGGGACTCCGGAAACCCCTGTTCCCTCCCGTTCTGCGTTTAGAATCCAAGTGCAGCCCCTGCTGATTTAGCTAAACTTGCCCAGAAGGGATTCCTGGTTCCCAGACGAAGCTAACAGAAGTTCCTGGGAGGTCTCCCAGACGGGACCCATTTTGCTGACCCAACTGTGAATGCATTGGAAATATTCCGATTCCACCCTCTGAATTCGTGGTTTATAATCTCCAAGGAAAATAATAGAAAGGGCACCGAAGTCTTAGCTCAAAAAAAATTCTGACAGGGAAAAGTTAGGAAAGAGGCAAGAGTTCACCCAATATCTTCACCCTCTTCCTCAACCTGTTCTTTATCTGCTCATTCCAGGAGGGCCCAGAAAGCAGGGCTCCCCCAAGACCCAGCTCTGCACCAGGTGGGACACAGAACACTGTGACAAGGGAGCCAGTGTCCAGGAGACTCCTGCACAGCTATCTCTACCTGCATACGCAGGCTCCAACCAGCAAACACGTTATCTGGGCTCTAGTTCTCTCCCCACAGACGGAGGCTGGGGCCTTAGGTTTTCCAGGTGCCCAGCCTCTTGGGCTCAGCACATCCTCTGCTTTGCTCCTCAGATTCCAGCTAAGGAACATGCGTTCTCTCAAGAGGAGGTCCTTGCTCATTCCTGGCCCTAAAGGGAGTTCAAATGGAAAGATACTTTCTTGAAAGGCATCATAAAAGGTCCCCAAGGGTGCCATTTTAGAAAGTGGGGGAATGGTATACATTTGGCAATCTCTGTTCCTCCTCCCTACCCACACTGAGAGAGTGGTCATAGCTGTTCTTCCTCATGAGCCCAGATGTGGTCTCCTGGCTGATACATCGTTCCACCAGAGTTGGCCCTTTTAGTGAAGTCTCCATCATCACTGAAAGTTGTGAGACTCACTGAAGCCCCTGGCACTTTTGATCCATCCAACTTTCTCAGCACCCTGAAAATCAAGACTTATCTTGTTTTATAGAAGAGGAAAGTGAAGCTCAAGGTCACACAGGTGGTCAGTGATGGTGTGGAACTCATGTATGGGTCTAAAGTTGGTTGACGCTCCCAGAGACTCACCTCCTTCACCTAACGTGTCCCAGACGCTGTGTCAGTGGGGAGCTCTGGGGTGTCCAGGCTGCACGCTGAAGGGAAGAAGGGAAAGTTTAGAAAATTATGCAATTGACCAGCAAGAATACCCACATAGCAGGCTGAATACCTGCATGTTTTCCTTATCCAGGTACAAATAGTTTTGGAAATTTCCCTCCAGGGAGAGATGTGAAACTGAAAACGGCCTTTGCTGATTGGTCAGGAAGCTCTGAGGCTCCCTCCCATTTGGGGCTTTGGTGGGCTTCTGGTAGACTACTGACTGCTACTTGGTACTGATGGACAGTGAGACAACAAAGCTGAGGCACAGCCCATTGCATTCCCAAAGGCAAAAATAAAAACCAGTAGATGTTTTCATACATCTGGTTGTAAAAAGGCAACAGAAATATAAAAAAATCAGACTTTTCCATCCAACTACCCGGGAAATAATATAGGCATGTTGATCTTCTATAGAAAGAAATGCAAAAGGTCTTATTTCCTAGATCCAAAAATATTTCATTTGGTTATTTGCATATTCATTTGTTATAATGTTGTTAATGAAAACAAGAGTTATAACAGCAGGAATATCTGTGCATGGAGACAGTGCCTATGTGTAGCTTTAGCACCATGCCTAACATATAGTATACGCTGCATAAGTAATAGATTCGTTCACTGAAGGAATAATCATTGAGCATTTACCACATGCCAAGCCCACTGCCAGGTTCTAGGGGATACAGCAGTCATGGGACACAGTCTTTGTCCTCAAGGAGGAAGAGAGAGAGAGAATGTGTGAAGCCAAGGGATCGATACCCAAAGGTACAGAGGTGGTTAGGAGGCGGCCTTCTTGCACAGTCTATGGGAAGCAGCGTGCAGATGAGAGCCGTAAGAACTGGCAAGCAGGGAGGCGAGACCAGGAACAACAGCCTCTCATGACACGGGGCAGAGTTAGACCCTGCCATGAAGGCTGCAGAAGCCTCTGAGGAAAAGTTTAAGCAAGAGGTGACATCCTCAGATCCTTCTGGCTGAAGACGGGAGGTTGCATTGGAAAGCAACAAAAGTGGGGGTAAAGAAAGAGCAGGAAGAGGCAGCTCCTAGAAGAATCCAACTGACGGTGGCTTGCAAGGAGACAAGGCAGCAAAGGGGAGGAAATCACTTTTGTGATAATCCCTTTTATCTATACACTGCTTTTCAACTCACACTGTGCTCTCAGACACAATATCTCATTTTATTTCTGCGCTAACTCCATAAAGAAAGGGC
>PVLC010047442.1:0-11572 GCA_004027655.1 Graphiurus murinus
TGTTGTTTGTGTTTTTGATGATTGCCATTCTAATTGGGGTTAGGTTAAATCTCAGGATAGTTTTGATTTTCATCTCTCTGATTGCTAATGATGTGGAACATTTCCTCATACATTTGTTAACTGTTTGTATTTCTTCTTTTGTGAAGTGTCTATTTAGATCCTTTGCTCATTTTTTGATTGGGTTATTTGTTTTATTAGCTGTGATTTTCTTGAGTTCTCTGTATATTCTAGATATTAGACCTCTATCAGAAGAGTAGCTGGCAAAAATTTTCTTCCACTCTGTGGGCTTTCTGTTGAGGTTCTTGATAGTTTCCTTTGCTGCACAGAAGCTCTTCAGTTTAATGCAGTTTGATCTTTGTTTGAGTTACTTGTGCCTTCGGCGTCTTGTTGAGAAAGTGGGGTTGATTTTCTGTATTTTTTTAATTCTCTGCTTCATTAATTTCTGCTCTGATTTTAATAATTTTCTGTCTTCTACTGGCTTTTGGCTTAGACTGTTTTTGTTTTTCAAGGGCTTTGAGCTGTGTCATTATTTATTTGGTGATTTCTGTTCTTCTTATGTGGGCACTCAGTGCTATAAAATTTCTTCCTTAGCACTGCCTTCAAGGTACTAAAACTTCCAGAGGTTTTGATATGTTATCTTCCTTGTTTGCATTGGTTTCTAGGAATTTTTAAATTTTTCCCTTATTTCTTCTATGACTTATTCCTCATTTACCAGTGTGGTGTTCAGTCTCCATGTGTTTAGGTGATTACTCTGGATCTTCTTAGAACTAATTTAGAAATCAGTTTCATTACAGTGTGGTCTGAAAGATGCAGGGAATTATGTTACATTTTTAAAATTTACCTGTGCTTGCTTTATGGCCCAGAATGTGGTCTATTTTGGAGAAGTTTCCATGAGCAGCTGAGAAAAATGTGAATTCAGCTGTAGTTGGATGAAATAATCTTATGTGTCTAATAGGTCCATTTAGTTTATGGTATTCTTTAGATCTGGGGCATCTTTATTGAACTTTTTTCTAGAAAATTGGTCTAGTGATGGGAGAGGAGTACTGAAGTCTCATGGTATTATTGTACCAGGATCTATGTGTGACTTCATGTCACGCAGTTTGTTTTATGAAAGTGGTTGGATATATGTTTGGGGTATATATGTTGACTATTGTTATTGTTATTCCTCTTGCTGAATTGTTCCTTTTTCTAGTAAATAATGACCTGCTTTGTCTTTTCTGATAAGCTTAGGCTTGAATCTGATATCCTAGTTGCTACTCCTTCTTGTCTTCCAGTTCCATTGACATCGATTTCCTTGCTCCAGCCCTTAACCTTTAGTGTTTAAGAATTTTTCCTTGTAGCTGGGCACGGTGGCGCATGCTTGTAATCCCAGCATTTGGGAGGCTGAGACCGGAGGATCCGGGTTTGCGGCCAGCCTCAGCTACCTAGTGAGGCACTCTGCAACTTAGTGAGACCCTGTTTCAAAATAAAGAATAAGAAATAGGGCTGGGGGTATAGCTCGGAGGTAGAATGCCCCTGAGTTCAATCCCTAGTACCGCAAAAAAAAAAAAAAAAAGAAAAAAGAATGTTTCCTTGTAAGGTGTGTTTCTTGCAGGCAGCATATAGATGGATTCTGGATTTTAATTCATTTTGCCACTTTTTATCTTTTTATTGGGGATCTGAGGCCATTTATATCCATTGTGATTATTGAGAGATGATTTTTAATTCCTAACATTTTGAGTTTTAACATCTTTTTGAGGTAGTGCTTGTTCTTTTTTGCTTAGTTGTTTGCTTCCTGAAAATTGTTTCTCTGGTTCTGATATTTACTTGTTAGTTCTTCTTTGTAGTTAATTTCTTTGAGCATTTTCTCTAGTGCTGGTTTGGAAGGCATAAATTATTTGAGCTTCTGTTTTTCATGAAAGATTTTTATTTCCCTGTCAATTTTGAGAGATAGTTTTGCTGGGTAAGTGAATCTTGGCTGCAAGTTATTTTCTTGCAGTGTTTGGAATATGTTGCTACAGGCCCTCTTGGCTTTCATGATTTGGTTTGGGAGATCTGGAGTGATTCTGATTGGTTTATCTCTCAATGCCACTTGGCTTTTTACTCTTGTTGCCTTTAAGATTCTCTCCTTGGTCTCCACATTAGTCAATTTGATTATTATGTGGGGTGGTGAACCTTTTCTTTGATCTTATCTAAAGGGGGTTCTTTGTTTCCTGTAACTGTTTGTCAAATTCTGTGTTTGGAAAATTCTGATATTACTTCTTTGAAAAGATGGTTGATTCCATTAGTTTCAAATTCTAATACCTCTTCTATGTCTATTATTCTTAGGTTAGCTCTTTTAAAATTGGCCCAGATCTCGTCGATATCCAATTCATGCTGTTGAATTTCTTTTCTCAATTATGTACTATGCATTCATTTTTGGAATGGTCTTCTAAGAGTGATATTCTATTTTCCATGTAATCTAGTCTACTGTATATAGTTTATATTGATGCCTTCATTTCAATTATTGCATCTTTCACATCCTTCACTTCCCTCAAGGCTTCTCTTTGATTCCTGCTCAGGGTGTCAGATTCTTTGTTTATTTGTTCCTTTATTTATTTCCAGCTCTCCCTGCATTCTTTTTGGAATGCTTGTATCATTTCTACTATTAAACATCTGAATTGTTCTTCTGGTAATCTTTGCCATTCTGTGTTGGTGAGTTCTGTTATTGTGGGATTTTGGTAGCTAATTGTTTCTTTGCTATTTTTCCTTCCAATTATTTCCCTGTTCTTTAGTTTTTATATTTATTGCTTTTGCAAGCTTTCTCTCAATTTATATGTTTCTTATTCCTATTTTCTCTCTGTGAAGAGTATGTTGTACTGAGTTGCAATTACTCTAGGGCTTCTTCTGCCCACTGCACTGGTGCCATTGGTGAGTTTCAGGTGTTTACTTCTAGGGTGTGTTGCTTCTGTTATGGGGATTCATCTCAGAGGCGTGAGTAGAACAGCTTGTGACCTCTGCATTTTTAGGCCTTGATGTGGGACATGTTGAGCCATTCCTTCTATCAGTTGATGTGAGTTTATCCTTGGTGTCTGGCAGTCCTTTCTGGTAGTTCACCTCTCTGGTCCATTCTCTGCAGTAGGGATTTAGAGGCGTCCACTGGTACCTCTAAGGGCAGGTTGTGTTGTGATCAATGGTGAAGGTTGGGTGAGGTGGGAGAAGCCGTAGTGATGGGTGCAAGAATAGGATAAAATAGAAGATATGATCCAGTGGAATAAGAGTTTGAGTGTGTTAAGGCAATATGTGGTAGAGTTTAGAGATTGTGGGTATGTGGGCATATTCTGGTAGTCAATATAGAGTATTTAGGTGTAGTGGTGTAGTGGTATGAAATGATCTGGATATGAGACAGAGGAAAAAGGAAAAAGGAAAGAGAAAAAAAAGTGTTGAGGAGAAGCATGTAGATCAGAAAGGGGGGTAAGCTTGTAAAAGGGATGCGGAAGAGAGCCGACAAATGAGCAAAAAATAACAAAGCAATCAATCATACAAACAAACAAACATAAATAAAAGAAAACAATACATACAAAAGCACAGAAAAAAATCCCTGAAAGTATATAAGTTAAGAACCAACTTGGCCTCTGCAGTCCTCTTGGATCTGCGTGGATATTTTCAGCTTTTAAATGTCTACTCACTATATTAGATTTTCAAGTGTGTTTCAGGCATTCTTTTTTGCTCAGTGCCCTATAGTGGTGATGTCCTTTTGTGGATCTTCTCATAGGTCCAGAACGGGTAGGACCCTGACCTGATGTCTCTGTCAGTGTAGGCACTGAGTTACACTGATGCCTCTCATGCTGCAAACTTGTGTCTTTGAGCTCTTCACAGGGCCTGTTCCTGTGCTGCTGTCTATGTAGGATATGGACCCAGTGTAAGCCTAGACTCTGCACTTTCCACAGGCCCTGTCTGCATCACTCTCTCTCTCTCTGCCTTTGCTGGTAGCAAGTATACATCTAAATGCAGGACATTTTCCAGGGTTTCTGTAATGTCTCTATGTTCTGTGTGCTCTGGGTCTTCCCGAACTTCTGCTCCTATCCAACCAATAGAAGGGTGGGTGACCCAGTCTATCATTTGCCACAGAGACCCTTCCAGCTGTGCAGTTAACTTACAATTGAATGCTGCTCTGGCTTTGGAGCTCCCTGTGAGCTGGGGTGTCCCCACCACAGGCTTCATCTGGTTGTCCTGGGGCTTTGGGTCACTGTGGATTGTGTGGGGATATGCTGCCTGATTAGGGTGTGGAGTTCTGGAGTTGCTTACTCCACATCTGGTTTCTGGGTATGCAGGAAGTCGTTAGATGCCTCGGTGCTAGTAGACCCCACTCCGGGAGGCTGGCTCAGTGGCAGCTGGCGAGTTGCTGCGAGGGCTCCTTCACTCTCCCTCATCTGCTTTCTGGGTTTTGTTCAGCTGCATTTCAATTTTTGTTACTTTGTTCACTTTTTTGCTGTTTTTTTCTTATGTCAAGAGGCTACTTTTACAGCAGTTTTGAGTCAAGCTTTACAGTTCCTGAGATAAGGTGTTTCTCAGTTGCCATCTTGGCAACTCTCCCTCACATAGGTATTCAACTTGAAAATGATCTTATTATTCTCTGAGAGTTCTAAATATTGTACACTACACATGTTTTATATTTATTCTCATTTTAAATATATTGTTTTCTGTTTTAGATAACCTTGATAATTACTGGAATCATTATTTTTGTAGGTACTTAATTATGTAACAATTATGTTTTATAAAACAGTCTTTATATTGGAAGTTTTTCGGATAATTGTTCATTAAACTTATATTCTACAGTTTTTAAAATTTTCTGATATAGAGGTAAGAAGAACAAAACAATTTACTTATATAAGTTAGCTTTCGATGCACAGATGCTTGAACTATGTTTTATAAAAAATATGCCATTTAGCCGGGGGTGGTGGCGCACACTTGTAATCCCAGCATTCGGGAGGCTGAGACCGGAGGATCCAGGTTCGCGGCCAGCCTCAGCTACCTAAGTGAGGCACTCCGCAACTTAGTGAGACCCGGTTTCAATAAAAAATAGGGCTGGGGGTATAGCTCGGAGGTAGAATGCC
Organism: Graphiurus murinus; assembly: GCA_004027655.1. Classification (NCBI taxonomy): domain Eukaryota; kingdom Metazoa; phylum Chordata; class Mammalia; order Rodentia; family Gliridae; genus Graphiurus; species Graphiurus murinus. The sequence goes on from PVLC010047442.1 coordinate 5,076, forward strand.
CCTGAGTTCAACTCCCAGTACCGCAAAAAAAAAAATGCCATTTTAAAGTTTTTTTAAAACTAATTCTGTTGGCTTACTTTTTCAGTGTAACATGCTCACTTTGATACAAAATATATGGGCTTATAAATGCATATTTATGTTGTGTTTATATTTCAAATATTATAATAGTTATTTTATAATTTTTCTAAATCAGTATAATTAAAAAATATTATTGTTACCCTCTTTCCTTCTTTATTTCTTTCATATTCTCATTTTTGTTGAACATCTGCACAGTAATTTGTGATTTGCAAATATTTTGTAAAATGTACTTCCTAAGAAAATACTTACCACAATGCCATATCACAAAAAGATGAATGCCTTAGATCAAAGCATATTATTGTCGGCCATCTGTACACTCAATGGAAATAGTATAGATAATCATGGTCGTAATTATTGATATTGGCATTGTTAATACTTTAACATCATAATTTTAAAACATAGTGGGCTGGGCATTGTACTCAGTGCTTTATATGGATTATCTCATTGGACCCTTACAAAGCAGAGTGCCTATACTCCTTTTCTCTCCCAAATAAGGGTAGAGGTGGGGAATTCTACTAATGAAAAATAACGCAGGTGATTTGACAAAATCTCATTGGTAAAATGCTAATAATTGGCCTCCTAAACACTAATCTGATGTAGTTTATCCGGAGGAAGAATCCTAAATATGGAGTGCTTTGAGCAGAATGTCCCTAGTTTGGGATGGCTTGCAATGAACAATCTTAGTGTCAATGAATTTATGTAATGACTCCTTGGACAATGTTATATACAGTATATTTTTCTGAGTATGAAAAGGAGATTTTCATACCCTAAATGTTCACTGAATTGAATGATAATCTGTACGTCTTTCTTAGTGACATTATTGATAATTCTGAGCTAAGAGGAAGATATTAATATGAGAAGAAATAGAGTAGATCACAATAGAAACTACGTCATCTTTGCCTGTTCTTTTTGATTCCCTATATTCTTAAAATTATCAGAAAAACTTTATACTGAATAAGTTCTCTGAGTCATAGAAATCTGATTTGAAAATGTGATTCTTTGTTTTATCTTGGCAGTTAAGCTAATAGCTTCATCAAAGTTAAGAAATTAAAAAGTAATCATTGGAGACAGGCATGATGATGCATGCCTGTAATCCCAGTACTTGGTAGGGTGAGACAGGAGGATTTAGATTTGAGGCCAGTCTTAGAAACTTCACAAGACCCTCGCTAATTAAGCAAGACCCTGTTTGTTTCAAAATAAAAAAATAAATAAAATAGGGCTGGAGATCTAACTGAGAGGTAGAATGCTCCAGTGCCACTTCCCCCGTAAAGGGATCATTGCCTCACAGCACAGTTCATTTTTATTATTTTCAGTAAGAGTAACTTTTTGAGATATCATAACCAAACAACAAAACCTCATGGGTTTTTGTATAAGATAGTTCTAAGTCTACTTTGACTGTAGCAATTCTTAACTGAATGGCAGTGAACTTCAATTAATAATTATAATATCTACTTTAAATTATTATGGTATTAAAATATTAAATAACATATTTGAAGGATCTGTGAAATACTTTACAGAGGGCCCTCAATGAATGTTGTTTTTCTCCCTTTATCTTTTACTTTTTCTTATCTTCCCTTTATAGAGCAACTTGAATATATATTGTCATCCTGTGACCAGAAAATTCAAGTGAATATTCATTTACTTTGGGTACCATCCACTTTCCTCATCAATTCTTCACTCAAGTAAATCATTTTTTCTCTAAGTTTTCTTTAATTTTATAGAAAAGTATTTCAAAGATAGTGTTTTCATCATTTCTATTAGGAAACTATTAGCTTCTGAGGATGAAACACATTTGAACTTTGCTGATTGATATTATTCTAATATTGAAAAATGCTAACACTGCAAAATACATATACCTATTTGGCCTCATAAAATATATAAGAAGATGAGTAATAAATCTCACAAAAATTCAAGGGCCTTGAACCTCAGTGAAATTTATATTGATTTAGTGGTCTGGGGCATAGAGATTTCACTTCTAAGGTTAAAGATAAGTTGTTTCATCTTTCTTCTCTTCAAATTATGGATAGATAATAATAATAAAACCAGAGAGGATCTGTTCCCTTCTGCGACTTACAAAGAACCCAACTGTAAAATTGGTGTCATGGAGGTCCTAGGAAGAGGTCTTAGGATGATTCTTTAAAAATAAGCAAAGAATATTAAGATATTTGTGTTCATATGAGTGAGACTCGAAGATAACCCATTTTGTGCATACCAGTCAGCCTCTTTCCCTAGTCATTCCATCCATGCATTGCCCAATGTTCTTATGATCAAGATGATGATAATAGGGAGGGTAGATGTTTTACATGGGTCCAGTGGCATGGACTTTAATTCACCAAGGCCAACTTAGCTATAGTTTCTGCTGATGACTTATCTGACAACACTGCACCTCAATTTGGCACCATTCCTAGGGATAATCTGCTAGTCACATGGTTATCAATACTTACGTTGGACCACTTCTGTCATAGAGTGGGCAAAACTTTGTTTTTATTACAATATGCACCTAATCTGAATGAGAATTTCCCTGCCTCACATATAATGCTTTTGTCAAAACTGCCATACATAGATTAATAGAACTCCTTATCCACCATCATATTTTATATTGTTTCTGATCAAGGAACACACTTAAAAATGAATGAAGTTTGGCAATGATCCTATGTATGTGGAATTAACTGACTGCTATAATTTGGATATGGAATGCCCTCCTGATCCTAGGTGTTAAATACTTGATACTCAAATCAAATTGTTACTACTGGAAGGTGGTAGAAACCTTTAAGTGGTGAAGCCTAATAGGAGGTTTTAGTTCATTGAGGATATAGGATATATCCCTGAAGGATTTTAGTATGCTGTTGTCTTTCTATTTTATTTTTCTGGACAAGAGGGGAGTGGGCCATGTACTCCCACCATGATGTGCTAACCACAGCATCAAAAGCATTGGGACCAATCAACCATGGACTGAAACCTTCAAAACTGTGAGCCAAAATAAACCCTCCATCTTTTAAGTTGATTACCTCAGGTATTTGTTACAGTAGTGAAAAGTTGACCAATACACTTATCTGTTTCTCATCATCCTAACCTAACTGGATGTTAGAATGATTAAATGGCCTTTTGAAGACTCAGTTCCAATGATAATTATATGACAATGCCTTGAAAAACTGTAGGATATGTATATGTTCTAAATCAGCAAACAATTTATGTTGCTGTTTTTCCCATAGCAAGTATCCATGGATTCAAGAATCAAGAGGTGAAAATAAGAATACATCTCCGCGGTGCTACTACTAGTAATGCAGTATCAATTTTTCTTCCTGTTCCTGTGAACCCAAACTCTTTTTATACAGAAGTCTTAGTTTCAAAGAGAGAAATCTTCCACTAGAAGATATTGTAATGACTTCATTTTTATATATCCAATGTAGGCTCCTCATGCTTCTGAATCAACAGCAAACGGTGTTACTATAGTGATTGGGGTAATAGATCTATGTTACCAAAGAGAAAATGGGTTACTAGGACAGAATGAAGGAAAGGAAGAATACGTTTGGAATTTAGGAGATTACTTAGCACATTTCTTAGTACTACCATATATTGTGATTAAATTTAATGGAAAAAACATAACCAATTCAGGCAAATAGCTAATGACCTCCATCAAAGGCTTGGGTCACCCTACCAAAGAACCACAGCCATCTGAGGTGCTTAATGAGGGCAAAAGAGATATTGAATATGGAATGGGATAGATTTTTGGAAAAGGTATCTGTATATACTAACTACAAACATGTGACTGGTTGCAGAAGTAAAGACTGTAACAACTTTGTGTATTTCTTCATTATTTCACTTTAAATATATACCTACATTAACATTTTATAGATATATATGTAAATATGTCTTTGTTTTCCAAATTTCTTTCATTTATCATCTAAGATATATTAATAGTAGTTAACTTCAGGTTACAACACAGTATTTAAATTATGAAATATTATAGAAGAGTGAAAATTATTCAAAGATTCTAATTCTTATCTTAAGAAAGGGCTAGCATACTTTTGGTTTTATACACACAGGAAATTGTATCATATTAGAAAAAAGTATGTCTTTTTCATTGTCTTATTTGGATATTATATATAGTTTAACAAGATGTATATTGAGGCCAAACTGAGTATACTGCGATGTTCAGTTTTATGTGTGAACAAGACTAGGCTATAGTCTTTATTTACTCAATCAAGAACTGATTGGTAAGTTTATTTTATAGATGTGATTGAAGTTCATAGAGGCTTCCCTGAAGTATAATAAGTTCCATTGTAGATAGTAACTTCAATTCATTCCTAACTTCTTGCCTGCCTTTCTGAAGGCTGGACTTACATACTTCAGACTGGTTTGGGCAGCCCCAAGACTTCCTAAATCAATTTCTTGCTATAAATCTTGTAACTGTTCTGTTTTCCTGGTTGAACCTTGATGGGTACACAGTCTGCATTTCATGTGCTCTCTTTGACATCAGAATATAAGCATAATATTTTGGTGGTCTTTGAGTTTTTCCATATATAGAATCATATGCTCTTCAAACAGGTATAAGTTGGCTTCCTCCTTTCATATTTGTACAACTTTTGTTTCTTTCTCTTCCCTAATTTCTCTTGACAACACTCCCAGTACCATGTTAGAAAAATAGTGATGAGAGTGGAAACCCTTGTCTTGTTTCTGATACTAGAGGAAAAGCTTTCAGCTTTCCCACATTCAATATGTTAGCTGCAGATTGGTTATACATAGACTTTATTGTGATATGATCCTTCTGTAAATAATTTTCTTAGAATTTTTATTATGTAGGATATTGAATTTTATTGAAGTTGTTGTATATATTGAGATAATCACATGATTTTTGTTTTTAATTTTGTTGATATGATGTTTTATGTTTATTCATTTACATATTGAACCATCCTTGCATTACTAGGATAAATCTCACTTGATCAGGATGAATGATTTTTTTTTTTTTTTCTTTTTTGCGGTACTGGGGATGGAACTCAGGGGCATTCTACCTCTGAGTTACACCCCCAGGCCTATTTTTTATTCTTTATTTTTGAAACCGAGTCTCACTAAGTTGCGGAGTGCCTCACTAGGTAGCTGAGGCTGGCCGCGAACGTGGATCCTCCTGCCTCGGCCTCCCAAATGCTGGGATTACAAGAGTGCGCCACCACGCCCGGCTAGGATGAATGAATTTTGATAAACTATTGGATTCAATATGCTAGTATTTTATTGAGAATTTTTGCATCTTTGTTCATCAGAAATATTGGTATGTTGTTACTTTTTCCCCTTGCATTTTGGTCTGTTTTTGGTATTACAGTAAAGATGACTGTGTAGAATAATTTGGAAGAATTTCTTTTCAATTTTTTTGAAAGAGTTTGAAAAGAATAGGTATTAGTTGCTCTTTAAAGGATTGATAGAATTTAACAGTAACATCATCTAGTTCAAGACCTAATATATGATCTGTTCTAGGGAATGTTCCATGTACTAGAGAAAAAAAAATGTGTACTCTGCTGCTGTTGGATAAAATGTTTTTCCTATATCTAAGTTCATTTACACTATAGTGTAATTTAACTCTGATGCTTCTTTTTAAATTTTGTCTGTATGATATGTCCATTGATGAAAGTGTGGTGTTGAATTCTTTTATTATTATTATATTGCTTCCTATTTCTCCTCTTATATCTAATAATATTTGATTTATAAAATTGGATGCTTCAGCATTAGGTACATGTACATTTATAGTCATTGTAACTTCTTCTTGAGTTGACCCCTTAATCATTAGATAGTGACCTTTTTTATCTCTTATTACAGTTTTTCTTTTTAAATCTTATGTATGACATAAAAATAGCTACTTGTGCTCACCTTCAGTTCAATTTGTGCAGAATATGTTTTTCCATTCTTTCACCATCAGTCTGTGTTTCTTCACTGATGAAGAAAGTTTCTCATAAGCAGCCTATAATTGGGTTGTATTTTTGTATCCATTCAGCCAGTCTGTATTTTTTTTACTGGGGAATTGAGTCCATTTATATCCAAAGTTGTTATTAATGTATAAGTACTTATTCCTGTTATTTTAATTTTCTTTCATTTGTTTTGAATATCATTTGTTATATTCCTCTTTTGTTATTCATCTTTGTTGTTTGGAGGTTTATTGTATTGGTAAAATTGGTTTGGGTTTTTTTGGACACAATATGTTATCTTTTTGCTTGTTTGTTTTTCATATTTATTGTACTCCTGTGCTGAAAGTTGCCCATCTGATGGATCAGTTATCTCTGCCACTTTTACAGGGTGGTGGATTTTTTAGTAAGAGAATTTCTCCTTAGTATTTCTTCTGGGGTGTCTATTTGGTATGAAATGTTTAATTTGGTTTCAACTCGACACTATAGTATGATCTCTTTATAGCTTCTTTGGTTATAATTAATGTC
>PVLC010047443.1:0-11086 GCA_004027655.1 Graphiurus murinus
CTTCCTTCCTTCCTTCCTTCCTCTGCCTCATGTTGGACAGGACAGTCACACTCCCTGGGGTGTACTAAATAGCGGGGAGGTCAAAGCACAAATGCAAAAGTAAATAATACAATTCAAGAACAAAACCTCAAGAGTGTGACAGGGACCATGTGTGCTGTCTGACACAGCTGGGCCACAGGCAGCCGCTCTGAGGAGGTGACATCTGAGCAAGACAGGAAGGAAGAGATGTCGGCCCCGCCTAGACCTGCAGGGGGAGCCCGCGGCCGCAGAGCAAGCCCAGGGAGGCAGAGGGATTCAGGTCGGGAAGGCCCCAGGAGGAGGGCAGCTGTTATTGGTTCTAGCAGGTGGTTACGAAGCTTGAGTCCTTCCCCCATTGTGACATTATGATGGGAAGCCACTTAGAGGGCTAGGGACATAGTTAAGTTGGCAAGAGACATGACCCAATGTTCACTTTTAAAAGTCACCTGTAGCCGGGTGAGGTGGTAAATGCTTATAATTCAAGTATTTGGTACCAAAAGAAAAAAAAAAAAAACAGCCAACAACAACTCACTGTGCCTGTGAATCCTGTGGTGGAGCGGAGGCGGGGGAGCAGCAGAGCAGTGGGGGCACGGCTGCGCCCACAGCAGTTGCTCCTAACCTGTGCCGTGCAGCACCATTGCCCGGTGAGCACCGTCGGGAGCGCCAGCCTCGGCTTGCTTTTCCATTTTTAAAGATCCAGTAAGACCCGGATGTAGAGGCAAACTCCTATAATTCCAGTACTTGAGAGTCTGAGACAGGAGCATTGCAGGGTGGAGACCAGCCTCAGCAATGTAGCAAGACTCTCAGGAACCTAGCCAGACATGTTTCAAACCAAAAAATAAAAAGGGCTGGTGGTATAGCTTGGAGGAAGGATGCTGCTGGCTTCAATCTCGAGTACCACGGAAGATAAATAAATAAGAACCAAGTTGATATTGTGTCATCAGAATCAGACAACCCCTCCCTGCAAAGCAAACAAAAAAAAAACTTAAAAAAAAATTATTTACCTCCAGCCAAGTGCGGTGGCTCACCCCTATAATCCTAGTACTGGGGAGGCTGAGACAGGAGGATTATAGGTTCAAGGCCAGTGTGCAGTAACTTAGTGAGACCTTGTTTCAAACAAAAAATAAAAAGGGATTAGGGGTATAGCTCAGAGGTAAAAAACCCTTGGATTTATTCCCAGTCTCACACACACACACACACACACACACACACACACACACCTCAAAAAATCTTAATTTTGTACAATTTAGAAGAGTAAGTTTATTAAATTTCTAAACTCCATAAGAAATGACATTTTCTATATCAGTGATAAAGGAGATCAGCCCAGTCCTTTCACCTCTATCTGATATAATGTATGTGCTGATATCACTTTAAATATCTCATGGAGTCAGGTTTTTAACTGTTTCTTAAAAGCAATTGTTTTTATATTTCAGAATCCTCCAATTAAGGCATTAAATTCCATTTTTTTCTATTTTAAACTAACAAAGGGCTATTGAGGATGCGTTCATACATTGACAGCAATGAAAGGACATGGCGTGGTTGTGACACAAATATTCTCTGCATTAGAATTTCTCTTGCTCTCTCTCCTATAAAATTATTCCAGGCACTGGTAGGTTAGTAATCTTAATCCTTTACTCATTCCTGCCCCCTAATCCATGGCCAAAAGGAAAAAAGCGATCATTGATTAACCAGGCTAGACATCAAAGGCACAATCTTCCACACAAATCAATCCTTCCATTCTCTGAATTGCTTTGTTGATTTCACCCAAACTTTCCCATTTATCTATTGAGCTGCTCATTCCTAAAGCCTTAGGTTTGTTGTCAGAACTTCTTTTATGTTTTTCTACTACAAGTTATCATCCAACTAGGAGTAAACCGAGGGATGCTGCTCAGAGACCAGCCCGGAGGATTCCGGACCCAGGAACGCAGCGCTTCTCAGCTTGGGCCTGACATCGGCAAAAATCGGAGCCTCCTCGCTCCTCCCTGGCTTGGGAAGGCAGGCTGTTTCTCCAGGAACACAGAGGTAATCAGTGTGGCTTTTGTTGTTTTCTCCCTTTTTATTTATTTATTTTTTGCGGTACTGGGGATTGAACTCAGGGGCATTCTACCTCCGAGCCCTATTTTTATTCTTTATTTTGAAACAGGGTCTCATTACGTTGCGGAGGGCCTCACTAAGTAGCTGAGGCTGGCCTCGAACCCGCATCCTCCAGTCTCAGCCTCCCAAATGCTGGGATTACAAGCGTGCGTCACCACACCCGGCTTGTTTTCTCCCTTTTTATGAGTGGAATTAACATAATGGTAACCTGCTTTCCAGGCTCAGTACGGATTTCTGCCTAGTTTTTCAGCCCCTCTCTAAGTGCTGAAGACATCGCGCAAGGGGGCTATTGATTAGCAGGCTGCCTGTGCCTTCCTTGGTGCAAAGGACAGCAGCCTTGTCACCTCTGTGCCCCAGAATAGACCGAAAGATAAAGGGTCAGAGATGAAAGACTTCTGATTAATTCTTTGTAGTCAGGCTCCCAGGAAGCCGCTTCTGTTTACACCTGTCCTTGGAGTTTAAGATGGAAAACCAGGCTGGTAGAGGTGAAGCAGAACCCTTATCTTCCTCATTTTCTCACTGGGAGGGAGGGATTGTTTGTTGTTAAGCCCCGATACCTTTCCAGGTAAAAAGGCTGTGCTTCCCTACGTTGGCCCCCTCCCCTGTGGGGTTTCACATGTCATAGGAACCTCGGTGCTTTGGGGCAGTTGATTAAAGAACACCCGAATCAATTTCTTCTGAGGAGAGGAGCTGGAGAGCCGCTGGGGCTCGTTTTTCCCCTTAGGTTGTGACCACCGCCATTGATTTCATTGTTGAACCAGAAAGAAAGAATAGAAGAAAAGTGATTGCATACCCTCATCTGTGGAATGGCTCGAGGAAATTCAGGAGGTCAAGGGCCCTCGACTTAACCCATCCTCCTTATAGTTAACTCGATAACTAACCTTCAAAGCATAGAATTCGGGAGATCTTTTGTTAATATTCCATATATGTTCTTTCCTCTTTTTTTTTTTTTTTGGCAGTACTAGGGATTGAATGCAGGGGCATTCTACTCCAGAGCTACACCTCCAGTCCTATTTTTATTCTTTATTATGAAACAGGGTTTCCATAAGTTGTGGAGAGCCTCACTAAGTAGCTGAGGCTGGCCTCAAACTGGGATCCTCTGGTCTCAGCCTTCCAAGTACTGTTCTTTCTTTAAAAAAAAAAAGAGCCTCACTAAGTTGCTGAGGCTAGCCTCAAACACGTGGTCCTTCAGTCTCAGACTCCCAAGACCGGGATTATAGACCCTCGCCACCACACCCCCTGCGTGTTTCCCTTTAATCTTCTCAACAACCCCAAGAAGTCCAGTCTGCAGATGAGGTAGCAGAGGCACAAGCAAGTCAAGTTGCTTGCTCAAGCTACTCAACAAGTGTGTGGTAGTGCCAGAGTTTTAAGTTAGGTGGATGGACTCTTGCACACTAACTAATCCTGCTTCAAAGAGTGAGGGCGACTCGTTGGAGCTTGAATTTATTTTCTGCCAGCTGCTGAATGAGAACTGATTGCTGAGGAGAGAACCCTAGTGGAAATGGTAATATTGAGACAAGACAGAAGCTGTCGGTTGGGCTCGGCTAGCACGCCTTGACAATAGGACTCAGATTCCTGGGTGCTCACAGACGAAAGAAAGGTGCCTGGTATTCTCACTAGTCAAATAAGGGAAGATGCGTGCATGCGCATCTCCTAAGTTCTCTCTAGCTATTAGTGCTGTGAACAGATGACGAGGCAACACACCCAGAAAGCTGCAGAGAGGAAACAAGTGTGCGGGGGTGTTTGGATCTTAAGAGTAAGGCTCCATGCCTCCTGCAATCCCAGCGGTCCTCTACGGCAAATGGGCAGGAGGCATTTGTTCCCTCTCTGTTCTCTGCTCTCCCCTCTGTCCATTTTCCTGTGAGGGAGGAGAAAGGCGAGTTCCTCTAGTCTCTGTGTAATACTTCACTCTCCCCTGCCTTTTTCAGAACCTGCAAAACAACGCTGCAAGCCCTGCCCTGTCTAACGTCCCGGTCAGGGAGGACTGGCCGCTCTTTGTTGTCAGGTTCCAATGCAGAAGACAGGGCCCGGGCGTGCTTGTGTGAGGCCACACTTGTACCCCGTGTAGTAAGGAAAAGCTCACTGCCTTGCACGCACCCTAGATAAAACCCCCGTGTGCAGGAAGTATACTTCGGAATTATTTCCCCAACAAGCTGAGTATAACCAACTAAATTAAAAACCAGGCGCCCTTGGGTCCAGGCTCAGATGTGACCAAGTCTATGGACAACCGTGAGGAGAAACGAGAATCGCACGGACTTGCTGAGAAGCAAGAGCATATTTGCTCTCTCTTCCTTAAAATATTTTTTTTATCGTAAGTCTAACTTTTCTGAAGATTGTCTTCATTAATGCAATGTAACCTACTTTGAGGGAAAAGTTGCTGAAAAAAGCTCCAATCGGTCATATTTTAGATTGTGATGAACTAATCTATCACCGGAGCAAAGAAAGTTTTTCTTGACTCCCCCTCGCCTGGACTAACGAGGACTTGGAAGAATTAGGGAGGTTTCAGGACTAAGTCTGCAAATGCTAATCTACAGCATGATAAGTGAGCAATTTCAGTTCTATCTGCTTGAGATTATTCTCCATCAACATCAAGCCCAGCCAGTAACCCGACTTGTGTCATAAAACGATTCCCATAGATAGGAGGATTAAGGGACCTTTGAAAACCGTGCCAATCAAGATGTGGTCACTTTGTACCCTCAATCCCCTCCTAAGTCCTGCGGAAGGCTAGCTCCTCGCAATTCTGGATCACTAATTAACAAGGTGTGCGCACGGGAAGCCTGCTTGTCCCACGAGCATGTGAGGAAATTGAAGCTCGCTTCATTCCATCCCACCACTGGCCAGCACGAGGAGCCTTCGGAGTCAGTCTGATGTGGGCAGGCTCAGTCAGCAGACTGTTCATTACTTGCTTGTTTCATTCTCGCTTGGTTTTCACTACAGAAACAAAATAAGAAATAAAAAGAGAGGACACTGAAGGACAATCACGTCCCACCTCCGAAAAGAAGTTGGAACTTGTTCTAGCCCCGTTAACCACTTATGTGACATAGACGCTCACCAGGAGGTCCTGGTCATGTTTGCTTATTTATTTATCTACTGATCTCTGGTGATGCTGGGGATGGAACTCGGGGCCTTGGGCCGGCCAGGCAAGCCCTCTGCCCCTGAGCTAAGTCCCCAGCCCAGTGCACCCCCTTGCTTAATGATGGGGTTAACTAGATATTTAAATTAGGTCTCTTTTACTAACTGATCAACATATAAACTAATCAATTGGCCTTCTGGCTATTCCTCTAGCCCCCAGGCTGTTCCTGCCCAGAAATACCGCATTCACCGCTCTCCGGGCTGGGCGCTCACCCCAGGAACTCCCCAGGGGTTTTCCTCACCCACTGGACTCTGACAAGTTACCAGAGGTCTTCCTGGAGGCCTGGTCCCAGCAGAGCTTTCCTGTGTCTCCTCTCCTTCACCTGGGACAGAGGCTGTTACCACGCCCTGCCGGGGTACTTGCGAACGCGTGTTAGTCCCTCCGGCTCTCTGTCCTGGTGAGTAGGGCCTTTCTTGTTTATGGCATGTGCTCAGTATCTTAGAAGTAACTGTTTCCAATGGCTCTCAGCAAGTATTAGTTGAGTGACTTCAGAGATAAAGGAGTCTCTTCTCTATGTCATTGTTTGCCTGTGTTCTGACGAGCTATCAGTTTAACTATTTCTGTGATTATCTCTGGTACAGTAATTTGACCTGGCTGTTTTTGAGAACCTATGGATTTGTTTTGAAGTATAAACTTTGCACTTCAAAGTATAAGTATAAACTTTTTTTTTTTTTTTTCCTTTGTGGTACTGGGGATTGAACCCAGGGGCATTCTACCTCTGAGCTACACCCCCAGCCCTATCTTTTATTCTTTATTTTTTATTTTTTTTGTGGTACTAGGGATTGAACTCAGGGGCGTTCTACCTCCGAGCTATACCCCCAGCCCTATTTTTTATTCTTTATTTTGAAACCGGGTCTCACTAAGTTGCGGAGTGCCTCACTAGGAAGCTGAGGCTGGCCGCGAACCGGGATCCTCTGGTCTCAGCCTCCCGAATGCTGGGATTACAAGCGTGCGCCACCACGCCCGGCTTTATTCTTTATTTTGAAACAGGGTCTCACTAAGTTGTGGAGGGCCTCACTAAGTAGCTGAGGCTGGCCGCAAACCCAGATCCTGTATCAGCCTCCTAAGTACTGGGGTTACAGGTGTGCGCCATCACGCCCAGCTGTATAAACTTCTTTATTGCAAAATTATGTTCAGCTGACAGAAAATCTCTTAGTACAAGGAACTCCTGCATATTCCTTACCCAAATTTCCCAGTGTTTACCATTTTGTCACATTTACTTTATCATTCTCTGTGTGTTATCTACATCTATAGATCTATATCTAAATCTGTGTTTATATATTGTTCTGAAGTATTTGACAATAGGCTACTATTTCATGACCATCTGAGAGTATTTTCTACAAGTAGAAATATTCTCTTACATATCCACAGATTAGTTACCAAATTTAGGAAGTTTTAAGTTGATGGCATATTTTTATCTAATATGCGTTCCCCACTCTAATTTTTCAGTTATCCCCGTGATATTCTTCACAGCAATTTGTGTCTGGAGTAGGAGCCAGTCCAGGATCACGTGCCATGCCTAGTCCATGTGTCTTGAGAGTTTTCTGACATTTGGCACAGTTCTTCAGGCTTTGTCACCCACGCCATCAGCGTCGTTGAAGAATACAGACGAGTTTGAGTGTCTTCCAGTTTGGGTTTCTCTGAGGTTTCTTTTCCTGGCTGGTTTCAGGCTGTGGACTTTTGGCTCGAAGCCTGCAGAAGCGATGCCGGGCCTTCTCAAGGTGTCCTGTTTGGAGGTACCGCTCTCTCATAGATGATGTTACTTTTGATCACTAGACAAGGTGCTGTTTCATTTTAGTAGGATATTTTTCTTTCTTTCGTTGCTTTGTGGGTTTCCTTTTAAAATTTTTATTACTGCATTGTAAATTGCACATGGTAGTGAGATTCACAGTGATACGTAACATTGTTTGGTCTGTTTCCTTCCTCAAACCTCTCCCTTTCTCCCCTTGTACTATTACTGGTTTCTCTCCTAATTTTCATGAAGTCTCTTTTCTTTCTTTTTTTCTCCCTAGCTTTCACGTATGAGACAAAACACGTGACCCTTGATTTTCTGACTCTGTTCTTACTTAACATGATGTTCTCCAGTTCCATCTGTTTTTCTGAAAATGACATGATTTTGTTCTTCTTTATGGCTGAGTAACACTCCACTGTACACACATATTCCACATTTCTTTTATCCCTTCACCTGTTGATGGACGCCTAGGCTGGTTCCATAGTTTGACTCCTATGAATTGTGGTGCTGTGAACCATTCTGTTGGAAAGATAGTTTGAGACTATTCTTTTCTTCATTAAACTCCCTGACCAAAAAGTCATATATATTGATAAATCTTACCCAAATCAGGTTTTACTATGGCAGTTGCAAAATGATGTTTTTAAAACCCAGGCCTTTCTTCTGCATTTGTTAGCTGTCTATCTAAGGAAGAGGATCCTCGTCTCCCTTTTCTGTCTTCTTTTCTTCTTTCCCTACTCCCCTTTCTCCCACTCACTCCTTCCCTTTCTTCTTTCCTCCATCTCTCCCTTCATTTTTTCCATCTCTGCCTTCCTTCCTATTACCCATGTAGACTCATATTCTATTCAATGGGCTACAATCTATCAGTTCCTTCCTTTATTTTGACACTGAGATTGTTGACTAGTTGTCCGGTAGAAGTCTTGAGATGTGTTTGTGTGCTGAATCATAGATTTTTAATCAAAGCCCACTTGTTTTTCCTGAGATGGATTATTCAAGGAAAATAAATTTATATAGTTTAAATAAAGCCTAGAATCCATATCAAAGATTATATAATTCACTGGGAAGATGGTTACTATTCCCAATATGGTTTTGAATTACAGTTATATTCCTCCCACTCTAATCAGAAGCTCTTGGAATTGGAAGCCACTTCATATATTAAGCCTCAATTTCTCTTGCATTTTATTTCTCCTTTGATCTGCATCATAGATGTTCATCGATCTTAGTTGAATACCTCCTATGATAGGAAGTTCACTATCTTCTGAGGCAGTCCACTCTAACAGAGCAGTTCTATTTAATCAATTTATTTAAAATGCATTGAGTGGTTATAATGATCAAGTAGATGTAACAGAAAGACAGACAAAGGCATCAGGCCACAGTAGGTTTCATAGTTTGAGCAAACCATAGACTCTCCGTTGGGTTCTTGTATGCCTGCAAAATTCTGTTTAACCTGAGGCTTTCACTTGGTTGTTCCCTCCTGCACACACTTACATATCGTGAATTCTGTTTAGAATCAGGATACTGCTAAGATCCCTTGAGGGAACAGAAAACAGCATGTTCGGCTCATATTACCTCGTCATCTGGTACTCACTCATTTCCAAGCGGGGACCTCTCCACTCCAAAGCTGAAGTTCCTCTAAACAACGTCTCTCTGTAGTTTTCAGAAACGGAGCTCGTTATACTTCCATCAATCTGATGTGTGGCCTATTGTCCTATTCTGCAAGGCTCAAGCCACTTCTGATAGCCTGAAATCTATAACCTTTAAGTCTAGAGAATTTTAAGAAGGAACTGATCAATCGTAATGGCTTCAGATTAGATACCTAGAAGGTGAGAGGTCAGGACACCTTGCTGTGGCAAGAGCCAGTGTGATTAGGACAGAGAAGGAAAGAGGAGGCACGAGGTCCTGTCTACTTGTATGAGAGGAACAGGTGTACAAAGGGAATAACATTTTATCTTTAAAGCTCCAGGAGAAAAGGGGGGGCAGGGATAAATTACCTCTCGTGGATACAATGACAGAAAACTCAGATTTTGATTCAGAACACAATGAATTTCCTCCCTCCCTCCCTCCCTTAAGATTGAACCCAGAGGTATTCTACCTCCAAGCTACACCCCCAGCCCTTTTTATTTTTCATTTTGAAGCAGAAGCTCACTGAGTTGCTGAGGCTGGCCTTGAACCTGTGATCCTCCTGTCTCCGTCTCCAAAGTCCTGGGATTGCAGGTGTGCACCACCACACATGGCTGCATATTTCATCTTAAAGCCTTTGGGGACAACTTGGAATGCCCTGCAGCTGTTCTGCGGGTGGAGGCAGTGCCATGAGGTCAAGAGCTGCATTCCAGGGTGGACCCCGGCCTGCTCTGAGCCAGCCGCTCTGGAAGGCCGGAGACGGTCTCGCGGTCACGGTCATTGGCAGCCCCTCTTCTGAGCCTGTCCGCCGTGTGTCAGCCTTGCTCATCGCCACTGTTTGTCTTGCACTGTTCACACGGAGGTCACGCAGAGGGGAGAGCTGCCTCATCGCCTGCACTGCTCAGAGACCGCCATTTCCTCCTGTCCGGGCAAATATTTACCAGCTCTGCTCACATTCAGGTGTCAGGACTAAGGAAGCAAAGGCTGACGAGTGGACAAGTCGCCCTGGGGTCAGATGAGAAGGGGCAGCTGGCGGCAGAGGCGAGCGGCTCGCTCCCTGGGGCTCCGAGTTTGCTCAGGCAGGTGCTGAAATGCTCTTGTCGGGGGCCCCAGGCGAGCACCTGGAGAACCAGCGAGGCCTCAGGGTAAGTTCCCAGCCTCTGAGGCTTCCTAATCCTTGGCAGCCAAGCCTAGGAATGAAAGAAGAAGGAAAAAGAAAGCAGGCTTGGTGGTACAGGCCTGTAATCCCAGTACTTGGGTGGCTGAGACAAGAGGATTGCAGGTGGCCAATGCATGGTAACTAAGTTAGGCCCCATTTCAAAATAAAATAGGACTAGGGGTGTAGTTCTGAAGTAGAGGGCCCCTGAGTTCAAAGCCAGGATCAAAAAGAAAAGACAAAGGACTTGGAGGAGGAGACCATGTAGAGAGGAGAGGAAGCAGGGCCCTGGGGTGGGCGGCTGGCTGAGTGGTGGCTCCCTTCTCTCCTTTGACATTCCAGGGCCCCTGGGCTAGAGATTGTATCAGTCCATGAGACAATATGAAACTTAACACGTTGAATCATTAGATCACTTTTGGAAGCATAAAAGCATACCTCTCAAAAAGAATCTAGGACCCAGATGAAGCCCAGAGCTGGAGAAGGTGTGCTCTCAGAAGTTAGGAATCTCCCAGCACGGTGGTGCATAACTATTACTCATAATCCCGGTACTTGGGAGGCTCTAGAAGGATCACAGGTTCGAGGCCAGCCTCAGCAATTTAAGGAGACTCTGTTTCAAAATAAAAAATAAAAAGAGCTGGGGGTGTAGCTCACTGTAGAATTCCCCTGGGTTCAATCCCAAGTGTCTCACACACACACACACACACACACACTTGAGATTAATAGGACCAGGGTTCCCCCACACACTGCAGCAGTCTTTGGTGTTCAGAGTGATTGTGGGAGGGGGGCTTGGTGATCTTCATCTGATAAGAGAAGATACCAAAGTGAGCAAGGGTCAGGACCGCTGGAGTCTCCATGACAGTGAGTGGCAGAGCGAGCACCCTTTGTCACCCTGACCCCAAATCCTACCCACTCGTCCCCACAGCATCTTTATTGCTACTTAAACCCAGGAAGCAAGTGCGCATCTCTGGAAACCAATCTAAATGCAAGCAGCCCAGGGGCTGAGAGCTGGGCAGCAGCTCCAGGGCAGGTGGCAGGGGAGGGCTGCTGAGAAAGCTGGGGGAAGCCCTCGGGCTCCTGGCCTCCCTCGCCAGGCCAGGCCGAGAGCACGTTTCACAACCATTGTTCTGCCTTTATTACTTGGTCTCACTGTCTATCAGAGACGGAAATGAAATTGGTCTGGAATGGTTTCCTCTTCCCACAGTCTTCTTGGCTGTATATTGATAGATAACTTTTAAATATAATATCCTTGCAGATAGGAAAATTAAGCTGACCTATCCATTGAACAACCCAAGCTGTCACCCTCCTCCTCCTCCTCTTCCTTCTCTTCCTTTTTTCC
>PVLC010047444.1:0-11097 GCA_004027655.1 Graphiurus murinus
ATCCTCCTGTCTCAGCCTCTCAAGTACTGGAATTATAGTGCCTGTTCCATCCTTACTTCTTATGGGAGTTCACTGTCCATAGATTGTTGTGTGTTCTGACAGTCCTGATTGTCCTGTCACTCTAGTATGTGGTACTGTTTCAGAGGTTTGACCGCTTATCCAAACAGTAACACATTGTTTTCTTCTGTGCCCTTTTGTTTTTGTTTTTACTGTCACTGAGGATGGAACCCAGGGCCTCTTAACATACTAGGCAAAAGCTCTACCACTGAGCTGTGTCTCCAGCCCTTTTTATTTTATTTTATTTTGAGACAGGGTCTCACTAAGTTGCCCAGGCTGGCCTCAAACTTGTGATCTTCCTGCCTCCGCCTCCTGATCAGCTGGGATTACAGGCATGCTCCACCCTTCCTGGCTTAGCTATAGATATGTATAGATCATCTTCTGTAAGCAGCATGTAGCTGGTTACCTCCCCACTTGACATTGGAGAAACTTGAGGTTTAGATAAGGCCCAAGCTGCTCCCCAATAAAGTCAGGGCTCTGTCTGAAGCCATCAGACGCCCCATATCACCTGTGTGAGTGCTGCTTCCCCCTTGAGTCCTCAGGGAAGCTGGGGCTTAGATTAGAGACAACATCTCCAGGCCCTCTTGACTGTGCCCCAACACAGTCCTTGGGCACCCCCACTCTGTGATAGCCAGGGTTCAAGGAGTGGGCCCTCTGTCCATAGGTCAGGGACACCCAGCCTTTGGGAGGCTATGGCATGTGCCAGGTGTGATAATCACCACCCAGGAGAGCCCCCGACTATAGCTGTTCAATTGACCTGCTGTAGCTCGCTATTACTGAGGCTTTGCTGGTTGAACAGCTGACATTCAACCTTGTCAGGTTTCCCAGGGAACAGCTGAGAAGTTGGTCTACAAAAAGAGAAGACAAGTGGTTTGAGTCTTTTACCCTTGGGATCTTGGGCAAGAGCACCCAGCAGTCTGGCTCAGGTCAGTCAGCCTGGGCCTGGGCCATCTGAGGCATGGCTGTGAACTAGACATGGGGCTCAGAAGAGCCAGGCTGTCCAGGGCTTTTAAGTGCAGCACCATCTCAGAGCAGAGCTGTCCCCTGCAGAACCCCAGCCTTGATCTCCTCTGGCCAAGGAGGGCCATTTCTCCCTGACCCTCAGTCTCACCTGTAGATGAGGGTTGTCTCCTCTTTGATCACTGCCTAGGACCCCCAGCACACTGGTTAGACGGGAGGTGGAAAGATGTACACTGTGGACCTTAAGTATGGCTCTCCTTCCTTTCTTCCTTCCTTCCGAAGATACCCCCCCGAGCACAACCAGTGCCCCCCCCAGCACGCCCACCCCCAGCACTGGAAAGAGAACCCTCCTGCTCAGTAAGAGGTCATGCCTGGGCCTAGGCAGCCCTCTTGGCCAGGTGAAGAACTACTCCCACGCCAAGCAGCTCCCCGTGGCACACCGGCCCAGTGTTTTCCAGTCTCCCGACGAGGAGGAAGAGGAAGACTGTGAGCAGTGGCTGGAGATCAAAGGTAGGTTGCAGGGCCACCATCCTCCTCCCCAACCATCCTGTAGCTCCCCCGTTGGGCCTGGGTCCACAGGCAGGTGCTGCCAGGGTAGTGGGAGTTTGGGCTGTGGTCATCAGCCCCCAGACCTCTGGAGTGAGCTGCTAGATAGGATGAGCAGAGCCAAGGAGGAGGTGAGCAAAGTCTCTGGACTGGCCCGAGGGGCGCCCAGGCAGCATGGTATGGGCTTGTCCTGGCCTGTCCCATGAGGGTCCACTGGAGAGGAGAGGGCACCCTATGTTCCTTCTTAGCTGACACGAGGAGGAGTGTCCAAGTCTGTCCAGCTGTGGCAAATACCTCCTGTATTCCTGAAGGAATGCTCCTCACTGGGTTCCCAGTCCACACCAGTTTGGGTCCGAGGTAGGAAGGCCCTCTCCCCTAGCCTGAGGAAGGATGGCCTTGGTCTCAGGTGAGCTTTTCCAGGCCTCACCGTGTAGGGCAGAGGGTAGCCGAGGCAGCACCCCTACTTAACCCAGCCCCACCCACATTCAAAAGAATGCCCTGTGGCACAGAGACTGGGCCACATGGTCATCTCACTTTGCCAGCAAGGACAGACAAAAGTAGTTAGCATCGACAGCCTCCAGACCTTGTGCCCTGAATGAGGCTGCTGGGTCCTCCAGCCATTGGTCCGAGTATGAGCTGGGACGATGGTCTTCCAGGGTGTTCTGCAGCATCCTGCTGGGAACTGCTGCTTTACAAGGCCCTAAAGCCTACCTGGCTACCTATGACGTGGCCTCAGGAAGGCACCTGCTTCTATAAAAAGCCACTAAGTTGGGGGTGGGAGGCAGGTTCTTGCCAAGCAAAGCAAGGTGGGTGAAGCTAGGGGAGAGTCAGGCATAAAATGCCCTGGGACCTCGCAGGGCCCTCCTCAGACCATACATGCCCCCACCCCTGGCTTCCCAGCAGCATGAGCACACGGAGAGTAAGATGAGCCACAGATTCAGCAAGAAGGTCCTCCTTGGAGTCTCGTAAAAGGGATATGATCTGTGTAGGGGTACACAGACTTGGCCTCAAAAATAGGCCAGCAGCCGGGTGTGGTGGCGCACGCTTGTAATCCCAGCATTCGGGAGGCTGAGACCGGAGGATCCGGGTTCGCGGCCAGCCTCAGCTGCCTAGTGAGACACTCCGCAGCTTAGTGAGACTCGGTTTCAAAATAAAGGATAAAAAATAGGGCTGGGGGTATAGCTCAGAGGTAGAATGCCCCTGAGTTCAATCCCCAGTACCGCAAAAAAAAAAAAAAAAAATAGGCCAGCAAAAAAATGCAGCTGGGCATGGTGACACATACCTGTAATCCCACTACTTGGGGGCTCAGACAGGAGGATCACAGGTTCACAGCCGCCTCGGCAAGTTAGTGAGGCCCTCCACAACTTAGTGAGACCCTGTTTCAAAATAAAGAATAAAAGCCAGGTGTGGTGGTGCATGCTTGTAATCCCAGTACTTGGGAGGCTGAGACAGGTTGATCACAGGTTCGTGGCCAACCTCAACTACTTAGTGAGGCCCTGTTTCAAAAAAAGGATTAAAAAATATATATATAGGACTGGGGTTGTAGCTCAGAATTAGAATGCCCCTGGGTTCAGTCCCCAGTAACACACACACACACACACAAAAAGGGAAGAAAGACAGAAATGCAAAAGCAGGCTCCATGTGGCTCAAAGAGGGAGGCTAATCCATATATAAAAATGTATTTTTGTAGCTCTGTTCACTGACAAGGCCCCAAGATAATGGTTAAGCCTGGTGCATTGGGCGTCCCTAGCGCCCAGATGTTGGCCTGGAAGCACAGTTTCTCACTAACGGAAACCAGGACTTCTTGGAGAGATGGCTGGCTCTAGGGCTGGGCTAGAAGTGTTTGAGATGACCCTGGAGCGCCCTGTCCTGCAGATGGCAAGGCGGCCATCGGAGACTCCTGGGTTGTGTCCAAAGCTGTCAGGCACCCGCTCGAAGAGGCTCCACCGGCCACAGAGCTTCTGAGATGACGTTAATTGAATGGATTGAAACCCACCCAGTGTGTTTATATCAGAGTTCGTAATGATATTCTTAAGAGAAAATGTGTCACCTTTGAAGGATGAAAGGGAAGCGATGTATTATACTGACAACTGGTAAATAAAGAAAAGGATTAAGCTTTTCCCCTCTCCAACTCATCCCCAAAACCAGGGGAGGCTAGATCTGCTTCCTGACAGCTCCCTTCTAGCCTGGGGATGGACGTGGCCCTCGGGAGGCCCTCACTTCTCTCCGGAGGCCGACTCCCCCTCACCACTGTGCCTTGTGCGTGGACCCGGGATGCCCGGCGACCACACACGCCTCATGCTCTTCTCCTCCCCACCCCCCTCTGTCGTTGTGGTCTGTAGAGAGAGTGTGCCTATTGACTGTGGGGTGTGTGAGTTGAACCCCAGTACTGACAGCCTCCTTAAAGTTTCACCCCCAGAGGGAGCCGAGACTCGGAAAGTGATAGAGAAATTGGCCCGCTTTGTGGCAGAAGGAGGCCCCGAGTTAGAAAGAGTAGCTATGGAAGACTACAAGGATAACCCGGCGTTCACGTGAGTAGCGCCCGGGTGGGGGGATATGGTCGCTTGACTGCCGTGTATGTCTCACGCAGATGTCTGTAAACTGGTTCCTGGGGCTGGTGCCCACTGGCATGGGCTGGGCAGTATGCTGAGCACTTTGTAATTCACAGCAGAGGTTGCACCGGCCTCCTGTGCGGCGCAGACTGTGCCGGCCAGCCTGCTTTTGCATGGTAGAAGCCACACAGTTTACTGGCGCTAAAGCTCAATCTCCTCTCTGTTGCAAATCTCTTCTTGTCTAGATTTTTGCACGATAAGAATAGCAGGGAATTCCTCTACTACAGAAAGAAAGTGGCTGAAATAAGAAAGGAAACACAGAAGTTGCAGACAGCCTCTCAGAAAGGTAGGTGGGCAGAGGGGGCAGGCAGTTCTTCGCACCATGATGGGCTCAGGGGTTCCTGGAGGCCACTGCAGGATGGAGTCGATGCCCCCAACCGGCGCTCAGAAGCCTGTTCCCTGGGTCACTCGGGTACTGGTGGAAGTTCCAGGCTTTGTCCAGGAGCTCAGCTGTGTACATGTGAGCTAATGAGCTTCAGCTTTGTGCCGGGCACTGAGGACACATTACAATGGGTCTAGTGACCCATACTGAGGGAGGGGCTGGGAGCAGAGACAGCTGGAGTATGATGGCGTGAAAGCCCACCAGCCAAAGGCTAGTGGAGAGCAGGTACTGATGTTCAGGCCGAACATGATTACAGAAGTGCACTGTGTCAGCCAGGTGTAGTAGCATATGCCTGTAATCCCAGTACTTGGGAGGCTGAGATAGGAAGATCACAGATTTGTGGCCAGCCTCAGCAACTTAGTGAGGCCTTGTTTCAAAATAAAGTAAAATAGGGCTGGGAATGTAGCTGAGAAGTAAAAGTCCCCCGGCTTCAATCCCTAGTACCACACACAAAAAAAGAAGTACACTGTGTTATTTGCGGCCCTTGCCCTGACCCTCTCCCCAGGAGAGCCCCCACCCCAAGGCCTGAGGACAAACTTGATACAACGACTAGGACCTCCTGCCCTTGTGTCCTGACTCCTCCTCTTGACTGGAATCCAGGGCCCATGTGGCCACTGGGGTGGGAAGGGGAGGTGTGGGTGGGGGTATTTTGTAATATTAACTCTGTGTTTGGTCCCAGTGCAGTAATCTGATTCCCGTTTGCCTGTTTCTCTTTGCATCATTCCTAAACTAAACCCCACTTGTTGCCCGTGGGGTTCTTAGCAGGAATTAGGCTGTTGGGTGTGGTGAGTTGAGCTCAGTACTGACAGCCTGCTTAAAGTTTCACCCCCAGAGGATGAAGAGGCCAAGAACCTTGCAGAAAAGTTGGCCAGGTTCATAGCAGACGGGGGTCCTGAGGTGGAAACCATCGCCCTCCAGAACAACCGTGAGAACCAGGCATTCAGGTAAGGGGTGACCCTCACCCCTGCACCACCCCTGCAGATTAGGACCTGGGCTCAGCATGCACAGCTCATGACCTGCCCAGATCCCATAACCAGAAGCTGGCAGGGCCAGGACCTGGTGTGGGAGCTTCTGATGCAGAGCTCAGACTCTGTCCCTCGGTGGCATTTCCCAAGTGCATGTTGGTCCCCCGAATGGTCTCTGAGCAAGCGCACAGACTTCTGTGTTAGTCAGGGGCCTTGTGGAGAAAGTCTCACATGTGCCCAGCTTCCTCTGTGACAGATGGCAGCCCCTCAAGAGGAGATTCACAGAACTGTCTGTACTGTATGTGTTCTTAGGGTTTTCCCTTCATGATGAGGAATGGGAACCCTCAGACTGTGCAGGTCCCACAAAGGGACGGGTGACAGCAGCCTGGCCTCCCTGCTGATCCCAGCCAGGAGATCACCCGGAGTCCTGGAGGCTGGGTTTGTGTTTACCTGCTTTTTGCATCCTGCACAGCACTGGGGGAGGCTGGGGTGCCAGCCACTGTCTCAGCTGTGGGGCAAGGCCCGGCAGAGTGATGCTTGGCAGGTGGATGCTACACGTGGTGGTGGCACCTGTGAGGGCACTTTAGGTCTCTCGTAAGATGAGTCCCAACTCTGAGATGTGTCAGTGTGGATCGGCAGTCTGGGCAGTTTGATTCAGGGACTTGGGGAGTGGGAGTGGATGCTGGCCTGCAGAATCCCAGCCTGACACAAGCTAGGAGTTGCCAAGCTAGTTGCCAAGCTGAGCAGAGGGTGTTGGGAAGAGATGCCGTGCGGGACTGACGCAGCAGAGGTCCCTGGTGTAGGTGGGCTGCAGAGCTGCCAGACTAAGCTCCCAGGGCTCAGGTGTTCACTGGAGCCTCTGCAAGATCTGAGCCAGGGAGCGATGGGCTGGCTGTGCTTCCAGGGTCACTGATGAGGTAGTAGAAGGTGGTCACATCGGACAATACGTAGCAGTGGGCCACCGTCGGAAGACAGGACTGATGAGACTTGGTGCTGGGAACAGGGACGGCCAGGGCTCCACTGGTGTGGTGCACGTCGTTTCATGTCATGGGGGCTGTGGAGTGCTTGGGTCTGAAACTCAGAGAAGGGTCCACCAGGGACAAGAGGACCCTCTCCCATGCCCTGTGAATCTTAGGTTTGCACTGATGACCACTGAGCTGTTGGTCCCAACTCTTTGCCCTCCAATTCAACAATAATAGCCTTTTCTTCATGTACTTAAGTGGGTTTAGATAAGGAAGTTTAGCTGGGCATGGTGGCTCACACTTGTAATCCTAGTACTTAGGAGGCTGAGACAGGAGGATCACAGGTTTGAGGACAGCCTCAGCAATTTAGTGAGGCCCTGCTTCCAAATAAGATCAGTTTGGAGGTATAGCTCGGAGGTAGAATCCCCCAGGTTCAATTTCCAGTGTCACACACAAAAAATAAAAGTAAGCCAATAAATAAATAAGAAAGTTTACTTTTAGTCACTGTAGGTAGATACCAACTATGGCAGTCGGTTGCAGGAAATGTGGGAGAGGTTATGGAATTCTTACCAGGACCTGGTGCCCAGGCATATGCCAGGTCAGTGAGTCAGGTGCCCAGCCCCTGGCCCAGCCTTCTTCCTGATGTCAGAACAGAGAGGTGCTGCTGGTTTAGGGGCTTTGGCCCCTCCTCATGAAAGGTCTTTCTGAGGTTCTAGGATTAAACCCAGGGATACTCTACCACCAAACTCCACCCCCAGCCCTTTTCTTTTTTTTTTTTTTTTTTTTTTTTGCGGTACTGGGGATTGAACTGAGGAGCATTCTACCTCCGAGCTATACCCCCAGCCCTATTTTATTCTTTGTTTTGAAACAGGGTCTCACTAAATTGCAGAGGGCTGAGTCTGGTTGCGAACCCGGATCCTCCTGTCTCAGCCTCTCAAGTACTGGGATTACAAGCGTGCGCCACCACGCCCGGCTCATTTTTTATTTTGAGATAGGGTTTTCCTTAGTTGCCCAGGCTGGGCCTCCACCTTTCAATCCTCCTGCCTCAGCCTCCTGAGTAGATGGGATCACACATGTGTGCCACTGCACCTGGCTTGTACCATTCTTTACTTTTGTCTCTTTCAATTTTTATAAGTACCCCTAACTGAATCATACTCATCCGGTGACCTAAGAATACAAAGATGATGCTGACATCTGCACTCTGCACCCATCCTCCTGCAGCAGCAGATATTGACAGGGGGAGGGTACATGTGGGTATCATCTATGGGGTCTCTTGCTGTTCTGTCTTTCACACAGAAGGTACTCACAGCGTCCTTGACCCTATACAGTCAGCTTTCCCTATCCTCAGGTTCCACATCCAAAGATTCAACTAATCATGGGTGGAAAATAGTCGGTACTGAGTACTTGTGTCGGTACTGAGCATTATACATTATGGTTTAGCAACTACATGCAGAGCATTTATGTTGTATTAGGCATTCTGAGTAATAAAGATGAACCTAGGAGGATGTGCACAGGTTCTATGCAAGTCTTATGCTATCTTATATAAGGGACTTGTGCATCTATGGATCTTCTAGGGTTCCTGGAACCAGTTCCTGGAGGATACAAGAGGATGGCCAAAGTTTGTGGTAGTAGCACAGTCTTTTTTTTTTTTTTTCCGTGGTACTGAGGATTGAACTCAGGGGCATTCTACCTCTGAGCTACACCCTCAGCCCTATTTTTTATTCTTTATTTTGAAACAGGGTCTCACTAAGTTGCAGAATGCCTCACTAAGTAGCTGAGGCTGGCCGTGAACCCGGATCCTCCAGTCTCAGCCTCCCAGATGCTGGGATTACAAGTGTGCGCCACCGCGCCTGGCTAGTAGCACAGTCTTGTGCTGAGCCTCCCTCCAGGTTCCTAAGTGCAGGCCTAGTCCCTTCTCCAGTGCTGCAGTTTGCAGTAGTAGCATAGCATGTGCTGAGCTTGCCTCCAGGTTCCTAAGTACAGGCTTCCAGTTTTCAGTAGTAGTACAGTGTGTGCTGAACATCCCTCCAAGCTCATAAGCGCAGGTCCATTCTCTTCTCCAGGGCTGTGTAACCTGGGATCTGCATGCATTTGGACCTTTCCCAGTCATTTGCCACATGGAGCTGGCCCAAGACTCACTCTGGTGTGGACCCCAGAGGCAGGACCATTGACTTTATTTTTTTATTTTTTTGTAGTACTGGCGATTGAATCCAGGAGCATTCTACCTCTGAACTACACCCCCAGCCCTATTTTGTATTCTTTATTTTGAAACAGGGTCTCACTAAGTTGCAGAGGGTCTCACTAAGTAGCTGAGGCTGGCCATGAACCTGGAATCCTCCGATCTCAGCCTCCCATGTACTGGGATTACAAGTGTGCTCCACCACACCTGGCTGACCATTGGCTTTAGGTGTATTTAGTCTGAGAGAAGCTGACAGGTGCTAAACTAGCCAAAGCCTCTTGTGGCCTCAGTCCTGGCTCCAAACCAAGCACCACCCACCTGCTCCTTGGGCTGGGTGGGGACCAAGAGGACCTGTGGCTTCTGCCCTCAGAATCCCTCCCTCAAAAGGGGCTAGAGTCCAAGTCCAGGTCCCTGGTTCATTCTGGGGTTCTGTGTGTCTTTTGGGAATGTGTCTGCTCTGTTGGCATTAGAGACGGTATTGGGTTCTAGAAACATCCCTCTGTCCTTCCTGGCATCTGAGCTCGCCCCACAGTTGAGAACTTTGTGGTGTGAAGGCAGCACTCCTCACGGGGGATGGGAGGTGTGAGGGCAGGTACCTGTTTCTTTGGCTTTAAAGCAGGGGGTTTGGTGATGGTCTGGTGGGCACCAAGAGAGGCTGGTGGAGATTTGGAGTGACCCTGGCCTGAAAGAGGGCATCACAAGAGGCCATGGCATCTCATGTTCTCATGCTTCAGCCACCAAAGCCAGCAGCTGCTGAAGCTGAACAAGACAGGGTCATAGGACAGTCACACCCTGGGCACACATAGCCCAAGCTGCCTCTATCCAGAACCAGCCACAGGGACCCCAGGCCCAGCTGATGGTGTGCCCCACTGACTCTCCTTTGCAGCTTTCTGTATGAACCCAACAGCCAAGGGTACAAATACTATCGGCAGAAGCTGGAGGAATTCCGGAAAGCTAGGGCAGGCCCCACGGGTACCCTCACAGCACCTGACCCCAGCCTGAAGCGCAAGGTGCCCCCCGAAGTCCCCTTGGGGTCTTCGCACCCAGCCACCTCCTGCCCTGCTTTGTCAACCCCTGTGCCTGCCGCCCCGGGGAAGCCAGCACCCACAGCCACTGCGAAGAGGAAGCGGAAGAGCCGGTGGGGACCAGAGGAGGACAAGGTGGAGCTGCCTCCAGCCGAGCTGGTGCAGAGGGACACAGATGCTTCCCCTTCGCCTCTGTCAGGTGGGTCTGGCCTCTTTCACTGGGCAGGTCATTAAGGTCCATCTGCATTATAGCATGTGCTACAGTAGCCTTCCTTTCTGTGGCTAAATAGTCACCCCTCAGTGTCCACAGGCATTGGTTCAAGACCCCACACAGATACAGAAACTCGTGGATGCTCATATTCCTATATGAAAAAGTATAAATTGCCAAGTGCAGTGGCACATGCCTGTCATCCCAGAGGCTCAGGAGGCTGGGAGAGGAGGATTGCCAGCCTGGGCAACTTAGTAAGATCTTATCTCAAAATGGAAAAATAAAAAAGCTGGAGATTTATCTCAGTGGAAGAGCAGCCCTGCTTCCATCCTCAGTGCCCTGTACACACAAAAATCAACTGGCCATAGATGTGAAGGTTTATTTCTGTATTCTCTGTTACACTACTTGGTATCTCTGTCCTTATGTGTGTCTTCCAACTTTCTTCTTTTTCAAAATTATTTTGGCAATTTGGGGTCTCCTGGATTTTCATATAATTTTCCAGATGGGCTTTTCTATTTCTTTAAACACTACTGGGATTTTTTTTTTTTTTTTTTCAGCACTGGGGATTGAACCCAAGGGCATTCTACCTCCGAGCTATGTCCCCAGTCCTATTTTTTTTTTTTTTTTTAGTCTTTATTTTGAAACAGGGTCTCACTAAGTTTCGGAGGACCTCACTAAGTAACTGAGGCTAGCTGCGAACTTGCAAACCTCCTATCTCAGCCTCCCAAGTACTGGGATTACAAACATACGCCACCATGCCTGGCTTAGTCTTTATTTTTGAAACAGGGTCTCACTAAGCTGTAGAGAGCCTCACTAAATAGCTGAGGCTGGCTGCAAACCTGGATCTTCCAGTCTCAGCCTCCCAAGTACAGGGATTACAAGTGTGCGTCACCACGCCCTGCTGTGATTTTTTTTTTTTAATGCTATTGTAAATGACATTACTATTTCTTGTGGGGGGGCAGGTACAGGGAATTGAACCCCATGACAGTTTACCTCTGAGCTACACCCCCAGCCCTATTTTCTTTTTCTTTTGTTTGTTTGTTTCTTTTGTGTGTGTGTGTGGTACTGGGGGTTGAACTCAGGGGCATTCTACCTCCAAGCTATACCCCCAGCCCTATTTTTTATTCTTTATTTTGAAATCGAGTCTCACTAAGTTGCGGAGTGCCTCACTAGGTAGCTGAGGCTGGCCGCGAACCCGGAT
>PVLC010047445.1:0-11089 GCA_004027655.1 Graphiurus murinus
AGTGTGAGAAGTCCAAGGTTTAAGTCATGCTGGCACATACGCTGACAACATAATACAATTATGTGGTTATACATCTTTTAAAAAATTAATTGGTGTATTATAATCATACATCTTTGTTAGCTACAAGCTGAAAAAGGTATATATGCACACATTTCTCATTTAACCCCTTCCCCAATTCCCACCCCACTCCTTCGCCCTCCCTCCTTCTCAAGTTCAGTTTAGTGATTGACTTTGATATATTTGTGAAAGTACATCATGTGCATTAGGGTATCCCTCCCTTCCCCGTCCATCACCTTTAATTAAGTCAACTTCTTTGCTTATCTAGGGTTTCTCCTTTTTTATCTGGAGTCCCTCTTATGTACCATCTTCTCCCTAGCATCCACATATTAGGAAGAAAATATGCTTTTTTACTCTTTGTGACTGACTAATCTCACTTAACATAAGGTTTTCCAGTTGCATTCATTTTCCTGCAAATAACATGTTTTTGTTCTTCTTTATGGCTGAGTAAAATTCCATTGTGTATATATTCCATAGTTTTGTAATCCCATCTTCGCTGTTTTCATAGTTTGGCAATTGTGAATTGTGCAGCTGTAAATATAGATACACATGCGTCAGTCTGATAGTTTGGTTTCCATTCTTTTGGGTAGATACCCAGAAGTGGTATTGCTGGATCATATAGTAGGTTCATTCCCATTTGTCTGAGGATCCTCCATACTGTTTTCCAAAGTGGTTGCACTAATTTGCAATCCCACCAACAATGTATTAGGGTTCCCACTTATCCACACCCTCGCTAGCATTTGTTGCTGTTCATGTTTTTTATGATTGCCATTCTGATTGGATTTAGGTGAAATCGCAAGGTAGTTTTGATTTGCATCTCTCTGATTGCTAATGTTGTAGAACATTTCCTCATACATTTATTGGCCATTTGTATTTCTTCTTTTGTGAAGTGTCTATTTAGATCCTTTGCCCATTTTTGATCACCCCAGTTTTACTCATCTGTATCATGAAACATTCATGATATCCTGGAAAATTCACCATTTTGCAAATAGTAACTGAATAATTAAAAAATTACAGATTATAAAAATATCAAAAACCCCAAAAGGCAAGCATAGCCTATAGAAATATTGTGATGAGCCAGGGGCTTGCAACTCAGGGCACTCTATATTAGATAAGTTATCATGGTTTTCGTGCATAAAACCATCCCATCTGAAGAAATGGCAGCAGCAAAACCATGCTGACTTGCTGGGGAAAAGACAGTGACATCTTCAGGTGCTACTGTAGGTACTGATTTCATCCCTCCTCCCACATTGTTAACATTTCACAGCTGAACTGCACTTGACATTTATTTGATTGTTATAAATGACTTTGAAGAACAGGTAAACCACTCATACTTTAAATGAGGCTGTGCAGCAAAACAAAATGAAGTGAAAACAAACAAAACTACTTCTGCTGAAGAAATATGGCAAATGCACACATTTATTTTGTGTTCCAATTAATTATTTACAGTGGAAAATTTTATATTCTCATTTAAATCAATAACAGTAACAATTAACTTGTCACCCTCTCTATAGTTTTCTATAGGAAACTATAGAGATGGTTCGTTATCATGGACCTAGCATGATAGGAGAGTAATTCAATATTGTGATATTAAATTCAATCCTATTTTAGATTTTGGGCTCTGCCTTTCAATTAATTTTACATATCTACACATTGCAGTTTTAGTATCTTAAAATGAAATTGAAGTGACTATAAGTTATGCTAATCAGAGACATGTTAATTTAAAAAGCCAGTCACAATAAAAAAATAAAATATGGTGTAGAATATTTATTTATATGATTAGCAAAGATAAAAATATAATTCTCAAAATATGTTAAAGTAGGGTAAATCAGTATAGCATGGTACTTAATCAAGAATATAAATTTCCATAATTTCTCTGCAAGGAATTTCAAAATGGGGGCTAAGAGCCTCCATGTTTTCATTTCTTTCAATTTTTTTCTTTTCCTGGAAATTATTCTAAATGAAATGGTTAAATATGTGAACAAATACAAATATGTTCAGAAATGTTCATTGGTCAATTAACAGTTTGAAAAATGTGACATGATGTCCAATAACCAGGGAGCTAATTTTAAATATATTTTATTAGCTTGAATCACATAAAATTACTTTTTTATTGGTTACAAAGACTAAATATTGGTAATTTCATTTGGGTCAGCCTAATAGGGTAAGTATACTATTCATTAGGTGTCCACTAAGTCATTTATAAAGACTATTTTTAGTGATATGGGTGGATGCTCATAATTTAATATATAAGATACAGAATCATATTTTCAGTCTTCATTCAAATACAAACACACCATATATCTGTAGTTTTCTTTGGAGGGTAGAATTTTTTTCCTTTTGTATAGATAATATAGTTTACATAATCGGGAAATGGGTTATTACTTAATAGAAGCAGTTATAAACTATCATTTTTCTCTGAAGAACGAGTAACTGTCTTATCTTCAGTCTCAAAGAATTTCCAAAGTTAATTAACTATTGACCTTTCAGATCAAGTGTAAGCGAAAAAAAAAAACAAAATAACAAAATAACACCTGGAATAAATAGAATGTCTGGAGAAATTTACTGGTCTGTTTGGAAAGGAGGGACATTACAAGTTCCCAGTGGGCTCCAGATCACAAACCTCTCTAAGGAAGCATTTCTATGTTCACCTTCCAAGATGCTAATGACTGAGGTGAAAAAGGTTGTTGTGAATGTTATGATTATTTTCCAGCATACAGGCCTATCAAGTATGTATTAGAGAATAATCTCTCTGCAATAGTTATTCCACAACTGCTTAGGAAATCAGTAAAGCACACTTGTAGCCCACATTTCCTACTCCAAGTGAATACAGTGGAAAGCTAGTACCCAGCCTTCATTCATAAGCTGAAAGGAAAGGTAAGGAGGAAAGAAGGCTCATAAATACAGAAAAGACACCTCCTGCATGGAAAGTATTCAGTTGCCAGCCCACTGTTTGCTGATTTTTCTCCTTCCAAACATTTTTTAAAATGTCAAGAACCACACTGACCTTCAGTGATTTATGCCTTTTGATTCAGATATTTTCTTTCTATACATTTTCTCAGCTTGCCCAGGAAAGGCAAAACCTAATTGCATATAATATTTTGACATTTTGTGATTCTGGATCCAAAGGACATCATCACCATTCTGACCATTTTTAAATGTCATTTTGGTATTTAGGTGTGTTTCTCAAAAACACTATGAAGGATTTTAATTACTAATTAAGATTATTAATACTTTTATTTAGGAAAACAAGGATGCCAAAAAGATATTTATTTTTGTGGCACTTGTGGTTGAATCTAGAAGCATTCTACCTCTGAGCTACACCCCCAACACTTTTTATTATTTATTTTGAAACAGGGTCTCACACTAGGTTGCTCACGGTCTTGCTAAGTTGCTGAGGCTTGTCTTGAACCTGTAATCCTCCTGTCTCAGACTCTCAAATATTAGGATTACAGGCATGTGCAACCACACCTGGCCAACCAAAAAGATATTTGAAATTAGCACTCTCTATGTATTTTTTAGCTAGAAACAAATATTTTTTAATCCTAGAATATTGAAAGTTTAGAAAGAGATTCTAGATAATGTTGAGTTTCTAGTCTGAGAGAAAAACATCCACTTAACTTCTTTTAGGAAGGCACAGAGTAAGGAGTACCAAGGCTGACTTTTTGGCACATTGAAAGCTAACAGCAAAGTTTGTTTCTTGAAAGGAGATTTTTTTTTAATCCTGGTGCAGCCTTAGAGAAAAATAATATTTATTTTCAATTTATTTGGCTTAAGGTTTCCTTCCCTTACTTTCAGCCTTTAAACATACCATCGCAGTTTTCTCCTCTTGCAGTGGGGGCTGGGGCATGTAAGGACAAGGTATTTGTGTTGGACTTAAATATGCCTTGTTTTCTTAGGAGGTTAGAAAGTTGTACAAATGAGTCCAAAAATCATAGGTTTGATTTCTACATGGAACTTCAATTTTCTCCATTATTCATCTTTGACAAAGACCCCTAAAGGAAGTGAAAATTGGACAAATAAAATCAAAGAAGGGAGTAATAGAAGCACAAATTTTTAAATGTTGCCTTAAAAAATTAAAGGATGTCACCTTAAGTGTGATATGGTGATTAGGGAGATTCGTGTAGACCAAGGGCAGCTCAGAAGAGGAAGGTGGTCTAATGCCAGGGGAAGGGGTTTGCTGACTGCATACTTTTATAGTGGTTATTGTAGTTGTTGTTTTTCAGTAGTACTGGAGAATGAATCCAGGAGCATTATTCCTCTAAGCTATACTCTCAGCCCTATTCTATTTTTTATTTTGAAATAGTTTCTCACTAAGTTGCCAAGGGACTTGCTAAGTTGCTGAAGCTGGTGGTGAACCTGTGATCCTTCTGTCTCAGCCTCCCAAGTACTAGAATTACAGGCATGCACCACCATGCCTGGCTCTGACTGCATAATTTTTGCCTAAAGTAGTTTTTGTGACCACAGCAAACTCATTCTAGTTACTAAGAAATCAACTCAGAACATGCAGGGCAAGGGCACCAGTTTGGGATCTATTATTTACCTGTTGCAAGCAAGACAGTTGTGTGGAAAGACCAGAAAGCAAATTCTCAAACAGGTAACTCAGGATACTGCCTGTTATTGTTTGTTTGTTTGTTTGTTTGTTTGTTTCGTGAGGTACTGGGGATTGGACTCAGGGGCATTCTACCTCCGAGCTATGCCCCAGTCCTCTTTTATTTTATTTATTTATTTATTTATTTATTTATTTATTTATTTTTATTTTGAAACAGGATCTCACTAAGTTGGGGAGGGCCACACTAAATTGTGGAGGCTGGCTGTGAACTTGAGATCCTACTGTCTCAGTCTCCCAAATACTGGGATTACAAGCGTGTGCTACCACACCTGGCACACTGTTATAGTATTAAAAAATAGCATGAAATAAGGTCTCTGGAGTTAGGTTACAATCATAGTGTACATGTGTCTGCCTCCTCTGGCTCTGTTCTACCCCTTTTCAAGGATGTAATACGTCATTCAAAGCAGCTGCAGCTGCACATTCAGTCAGGTTAGAGTTACTCCAGGCCTCTTACCCATCCCTGGTCCATGAGTACAAATTATGCATGTCTAAAACCTTGTCAAGAAAGCACATCATAAGCAGCAATACTTACTAAAGTTAAAGTCACACACACACACACACACACACACACACACACACACACACACACAGAAACCTCCCATTATCATGTCATAATCCTTTTCAAGAACCTGAACAACTCCTATCTCATGAAGGTGGGAGTGAAGATTTTCAAGAGAGACAAGAGGGAGGCTCCTTCCATGGGACCTTTGTACCCTTCTTGGCTGTCAGATTCTGTCTTGGACACTTCTGGATTTGTGACCTCCTGAACCACTCTTTAATCTTCAAGCACCAGTTTCTGGCCCAGGAGTTGGGAAACTCACTTTGATTTTGATCCTAGAATTTCCATTTGAATGCAGCCCTAGAATCATACCTTCTGGAGTGATTCAACTGGATACTAGGCTTACTCCTAACATGTCACAGAACATTCTGATAGATAAGAATGAAAGATAGGATGTGGCTTAAAATAAATTATTTATTTTTTTGAAACAAGATCTTGCTAAGTTGCTGAGGATTTCACCAAGTTGCTGAGGCTGGCCTCAAACCTGTGATCCTCCTATCTCAGCCTCCGAAGTACTAGGATTACAGGCTATGCCACTATGCTTGTTCCAAACTAAATTGCTTATTAATGTAACCAACCAATACTCACACTCCCTCCTTCCCCTTAGTCACCATGGACCCTTAGCTATTTACAGGGCTAAGCAGGGAAGACAGAGGGTGGTAATGAAGTCATGATGCCTTCCAGGTTATGCAGTCCCATCTCTAAGAGAATGCATTTGGTGAATATGTAAATGAAAAGAATACCTTCTCTGCCTGCCATTCATAACCAAAT
Organism: Graphiurus murinus; assembly: GCA_004027655.1. Lineage (NCBI taxonomy): Eukaryota > Metazoa > Chordata > Mammalia > Rodentia > Gliridae > Graphiurus > Graphiurus murinus. The sequence goes on from PVLC010047445.1 coordinate 6,000, forward strand.
TCACCACCCTGAAAGCCCATACCTCATGATGGGGTGCAGGGGTCAGATACGAGAGACAGGAAGGTGCATCCATCTAAGGAAACTTCCTATTTGGAGATGCTTCTGAGGCATTTTTAATAATGCCATCTCAATCTGGTGGGATGAAACTGGAAAAAACACGAAGTTGCCATCCTGTGATGCAAAACACAAATTTCACAAACCCAGAATGTGTGTGTGTGTGTGTGTGTGTGTGTGTGTGTGTGTGTATGTGTGTGCTTACTGGAAAATTTGATGCCTGGGGAATTATACTTGCAGCCCCTGTATCAGTAGCTCATAAGCACCAACGGTTTTGTATGCCTTCCTTACATATAACCTAGGTGAAAACAAGGTTTTTAAGTCAAGAGAGTGTATAGGTTACCACCAGAAAGACCTAGTTAATAAACATAGAAACAGAGAGTAGAACAGTGGCTGGGGGCTGGGGTAGGGCAGAGGAATGGTCAAAGGGTATATACAGTTACGGGTATATAAGATGAATAAGACTTGAGATAAAGTGTAGAACATAATCACTATAGTTCATAATATTGTATGCTACAAATTTGCTAAGAGAGTAGATTTTAGATACTATAAAAAAGAGAAGGTCGGGTGTGGTGGTGCACGCTTGTAATCCCAGCATTCGGGAGGCTGAGACCGGAGGATCTGGGTTCGCAGCCAGCCTCAGCTACCTAGTGAGGCACTCTGCAACTTAGTGAGACTCGGTTTCAAAATAAAGAATAAAAAATAAGGCTGGGGGTATAGCTCGGAGGTTGAATGCTCCTGAGTTCAATCCCCAGTACCGCCAAAAAAAAAAAAAAGAGAGAGAAGGCAGCAAAATGAGATGATGGATGTATTAATTTTCTTGTCTGCTGAAATCAATTCATTGTATGTATGTATGTATAACAAAATATCATGCTGTATACCTTATATATGTTTATATATAATAAAAGACCTAACTAAGAGATATTAAAATTAAGGAGAAGAATATCTAATCAAAAGGGAGAAGAGATATTAGTAACCAAATCAGATTCCACCAGAAAATGATACTCTCCTAAAAAAGAAACTAATTAGTCAACATGAGTATTATACATACTCCTAACCCTCACTGAAATAATATATATGTGAAGAGACAGTAGGAATCAGTGGCCCATCACAACAGGAGAAGATCTACCCGTAACTTAGAAAAAAACTTACATATCCTGGAAGGAAAACAAAAAAGACAGAGACAGGAATAGGAACATATAACAATATACTTAAAAAGTTTTCCTTTAAGTTAAATTTCTCTCTTTCTCTTTTTTATTTTTATCATTTTCTTTTTATTTTTATGTTTTGGTACTGGGGGTTGAACCCAAAGAGTCATTCTATCTCTGAACTGCACCCCCAGCCTTATTTTGTCGTTTATTTGGAAACAGAATTTCCCTAAGTTGCCAAGGGTTTCATTAAGTTGCTGAGGCTGGCTGTGAACCTGTGATTTTCCTGCCTCAGTCTCCCAAGTACTGGGATGACAGGTGTGCACCACCATGCTTGGCTCACAAGTATATTAAATACTCTATGTGTGGTACATTTTCTTGGAATCCTCATCACTTTGGAGAGGCTCAAATCATTGTCTTAGGGATGGAGCAAAACTTGTTCAGAGGAACAGCTGACAGAAGCAGACATCTTCCTCTTTCCACTCAAGACTCATTTTTAAAAAAATTTTAATCTCTAGCTATTGGTATTGGAAAATGTTGCTCATCTTCTATCAAATAAATAGTTATTTTAAAGTAGAAGTTAAAAATACATTTTGTTCTGGAAAGTCAGCAATGGCTTGGAAAATACTCACCTGGATGTTTCTGAAGTGATCTTCTACTTTCGTTTCTTTGTTTTCTAGACAGAAACAGAGTAGACACTTTTGAATATCTTGATAGAGATGCAACACAGGCTGGATGGAGTCCCAAACAGAGAAAGCAATTTTGACACTCATATAGTATTTGAATCAAGCCACCTCCATGAATCATAAAACACAACAGAAACAAAAGTGTTCTGGAAGAATGTATACTCAGGTAATATGCATTTGGTTAAGGTGAAGTATGAGCCTTATTATATGCTAGGATGCATATATCTTTTGTGAATGTCTCCAAGTATTTTTTTCTGAAAAACATACTTTATCAAGAGTTTGGAAAATTATTTCCAGTTAATTGGTACCAAAGAATTTAAGCATTAAATTGGTCCCTTAGCTCCACAGTATATACTTCCAACTCTGGGACTCCATGTTCTGTGAAACTTTCTGGAAAATTTTTTAAAAATTTTTGTTTATTTTGTAATTTTGAAAACACTTTTAGAACAAAAGACCACTTGATTTAACCTCGATAATCAAATATCCTAATTAATAAAATTACCTTCCTAATATAATATTTCTTCACATATTTGTCCTCATCACTTTGAAAAAGAATGGAAGCCAGCATTTACAAGCCAGTGTCAACACCAGGAATCAATGGTGTTATTCAGAAAGAACTTCTGGTCACTTCTAAATGTGTAGCATTTTTTAAAGATTTCATTTAGTCTGCCTGTTATAAGCAATTTAAAACTTTCTTTTTCTTCCTTATTTATGTAGACTTACAGCTTCTGACCAAACAAATTTTTTAAAAAGTGGAGAGTATGGTTAACTAATGGGTAGTTTAAGTAAAAATATAGCTCCGCAGTGTATACTTATGAACCACTAGACAGAAATGGTATCAGGAAGTTTAAGAAGAAAACATGTGTCTAGCATTTAAAGATTTTCTTTCCTACTATATTTATAGTTTATATGTTTTTCACTAAAACAAGTGAGCAGGTTAAAGATCTATTTTTGTATATTATGCCCATTTTATATATAATATATATGTACAAGTTAATGCATTAAAATGTTTTCAATACTACCATATACTAATAATAATATCAAAGTATAGATCTTTTTAGACCTTCTCTCCAAGGTCTAATTCATATGCTTTTCTTGATAAAATGAAAAGAAAATCTCAAATAAAAAGATTTGCTATCTTTACCCACATGATGGCTATTCTGATATAACACAATCACATATATTCTTTTTTAAATCTTGCAAAAGGGATGAAGCAGCTCATGATCAGTTGTATTTGCACCATGGAGTCATAGTTGAGGTCATGGATTCAAGCTTCCTAATGGACATATCTTACCCCAACACTCCACGGACCAGATCAAAACACACAACTCAAAACAAAGGGTCTGAAAAGAATTGTAGTCTTCACATAGTCTACTTCTATAATGAAGACATTGGTGGCTAATAAAAGGAAAAAAAAAAATTCTCATGAGGAGCAGAGTGAAATAGCAGAAAGGACTTCTGTCTTCATGCCTGGAAGAAGCAGTGTTGATGAGTGAAACAAACAAACAAACAAAGGAACCGTAGAATTTCAAGACTCAAAACCCAAGGAAAGGAAAACTCAACGAATAAGCCTTGGGTTTTGAGTCTTGAAATTCTAGGGTTCTTTTGTTTGTTTGTTTCACTCACCAACACTTCTTCTTCAAGGCATGAAGACAGAGGTCCTCTTCTGCCTGGACCCAGTGAAAATGACTCCTGGAGGAAAATATGTGAAATGGAGTAAGAGAACCAAAAGATGGTGCTGTCTCATGACAAGAAGGTCCACAGATAAATGCTGAGCTGGAGAACTATGTATTCATATTTGACATTATAAACCTACCTATCTGTCTGTCCACCTAACTTGCGTACTATATAAAACATTTATATATTATTATATATTAATAGCCATTGATATAATTTATAGTATCTTTATAATATAATATTACTATATAATATATATCATAATGTATGTGTATACAGAGAACCTGGGAGCCTCCTATTACCATATTCAAGAATCTATTCTGCATTGTAGTTACATCCATCACCAGACTGTTGGTTAGTGTGTTATTAGTCTAATGGGTTTTTTGCTTTTTCATTTCTTTCTCTGAACATTCAGTGGACCCTTGAATCTCTGATACACACATATGCAGAGAAAAACATGTAAAGTATGATATATAATAGAATATATTACATAATAATGATATATATTATCAAGTAGATATATAAAGTATCATACCTTATATATTAAAGCTTATGTATGTGTATATATTTAAATATATGTATAGTAAATATATATTTCAGAGAATATCAAAGAGCTATTAGAAAAAAAGTATTGATAGTAGAAATGAATAATTCAAGTGAAATTTGAAGATAAAATTAAGGAAACACAAAAACTTGATTTTAAAAACAAAGACAGGAAAACAGTTTTAAAATCAGAATATTAAAGCATGTGATTGTCATCTGACAAATAGGAGTTTCACAATGAGAGAATAGATTACAGTAAATAATAAAATAATATTTCCAGAACTGAAAGATTGAAATGGCCCACTGAATATTCAGAACAACAACTAATAAAAAAAAAAAAAAGATCCACAGTACTGTTAACACAGTAAGAAATAGCAGGCTGGTGATGGGTCACTATAGCACAAACATTTCTGTGCATGGTAACAGAGCTTTCTGGATCTGAGCCTATAGAAGGCAGTGAGCCTGTTCCTGAGCTCCTCTAGTCTTGCAGATTTCTTATTCTATGCCTGTTAATGACAGACTACAAAAGAATCAGGGACTCATGCTAATATGGGATTCTCTTTGTTTTGTAAGTTTCTCCCTTTTTTTTTTGTGGTACTGGGGATTGAACTCAGGGGCATTCTACCTCCGAGCTATACCCCCAGCCCTATTTTTTATTCTTTATTTTGAAACCAGGTCTCACTAAGTTGCGGAGTGCCTCACTAGGTAGCTGAGGCTGGCTGTGAACCCGGATCCTCCGGTCTCAGCCTCCCAAATACTGGGATTACAAGCGTGCGCCACCATGCCTGGCTAGTTCCTCCCTTTTTTGTAATCTGCACTGAAACAAGTGTCGAATCTCACTAGTTATTTTTGCCATTCTTCAAAACTGGACTAAACTTCATGACCTCCTGGACCAGACCAGCCTTTTTTTTTTTTTTGCGGTATTGAGGATTGAACCCAGGGGCATTCTACCACCAAGCTATACCCCCAGTCCTATTTTTTA
>PVLC010047446.1:0-11086 GCA_004027655.1 Graphiurus murinus
CCTTCTTCCTTTTATTTTGATACTGGGGACTGAACTTAGGGGGCTCTATTACCGAACTATATCCCTAGCCCTTTTTGTTTTTTATTTTGAGACAGGGTCTTACTAAATTGCCCAGGCTAGCCTCAAACCTACAATCCTCTTGCTTCAGTCGCCTAAATCACTGGGATTATAAGGGTGTATCACACACTTGTCCAAAACTTCCTTTTTTTTTTCCTTTTGTGGTACTAGGGATTGAACCCAGAGGAATTCTACCTCCAAGCTATACCCCTATCCCTATGTTTTATTCTTTTTTTTTTTTTTTTTTTGCAGTACTGGGGATTGAACTTAGGGGCATTCTACCTCCGAGCTATACCCCTAGTCCTATTTTTTTCAGCCAGGCACCACCCTGCCTGGCTGAAAACTTTCTTCTTAATCATAAAGTAAATAATATGTGTTTACTTTGAAACAGGGTCTCACTAAGTTTCGGAGTGCCTCACTAAGTAGCTGAGGCTGGCCTTGAACCCGGATCCTCCTGTCTTAGCCTTCCAAATGCTGGGATTACAAAGGTATGCCACCACGCCCAGCTCCTATTTTTTATTCTTTACTTTGAAACAGGGTCTCATTAAGTTACAGAGTCTCATTAAGTTACAGAGGGCCTAAGTAGCTGAGGCTAACCAGGAACCTGTGATCCCCCTGTCTCAGCCTCCCAAGTACTGAAATTACAAGAATGCACCACCCTGCCTGGCTGAAAACTTTCTTCTTAATCATAAAGTAAATAATATGTGTTTCCTTCTTAAAAAAAGGAAAAACAGGTATAGCCAAAATGGTTAAGTCAGTGTTTTTCAACCTTAGTTCTACCTGGAGAACTTTACAAATTAGTGACATCCAGCCTCTACTCCCAGTGATTCTTACCTACTTAGTAACAGCAATAGGACTTTAAAAGCTCCCTAGATGATTTTAGTGTTCCACCAACTCAAGCTGAGGACCACCTCTGCCATCACCATTTCAAACCTCAGGACTGGTTTCACACCTTTTTTCTCTCGTAGTACTGGGGATTGAACCCAGGGAATCTACCTTCTAGCTATACCCCTCAGCCCTATTTCTTTTTTATTTGGAAACAGGGTCTTGCTAAGTTGCTAAGAGCTTCACTAAGTTGTTGAGGCAGGCTTCGAACCTACGATCCTCCTGTCCCAGCCTCCCAGCTGACACTCACTGGGACTACAGGTATGTACCACCATACCCAGCTTCTAGACCTTTTTCTATGGCCTAGTATTTGTGTTTTTGCTACAGTGAATAATACTGCAACTAATAATCTGTTCAAAGATCTATTTGCACAGGTCTAATTGTATGTGTAGAATAAATTCCTACTAAAGGAAATGCTAGGTCAAAGTATGTGTTCTTTTACAATTCTGGTGGACATTGCTCTCCGGAGGCTATACAATTTTACACTCAAACTGGCGACGTATGTGGTTGATTGCCTGTTACCCCATATCCATGTTAGAAAACTATCAAATTTGTTTTCAGACAATCCTTGCAATATCTAGAGCATACAGTGACACTGAAGTATTTGATCTTTGTTATTACCGATAGTACCTATATAATATAAATTTGCATTTATTTTATTATGGGTAGGGGTGGACACCTTTTATTTATTTTTTAATTCTTAGTGTTTTGAAGTGCTGGGTATTGAATCCTTGGACAGGAGAGGCAAGCATTCCTTCACTGATCTACATCCCCAGCCCATGCACCTTTTATTTTTAAGATGACATTTAAATTTCCTTTTTGGTAAACTGTTCATATTATTTGCCCATTTTCCCACTGAGTTATTAATATTTATCAATTTGAAAGTTTTTTATATAGTAGGGAATGTAGCCCCTCTTCTGAATATGAGCTGAAAATTTCATTTCCTAGTTTGTCATTTGTCTTTTGCTTCCTGTCTGGCATTTTTTGCTATGCAAAAAAATATTCTTTTTTTTTTTGTGGCACTGGAGATTGAATACAGAAGCATTCTACCTTCGAGCTACACTCCCAGCACAATCTTATTTCTTATTTGGAAACAAGGTCTTGCAAGGTTGATGACAGTCTCACTACTTGCTGAGGCTGTCCTCAAACCTGCAATCTTCTCGTCTCAGCCTTCCAAGTACTGGGATTTTAGGCATGTGCCACCAGGCCCAGCTAAAAAATGTTGTTTTTATATAGTTGATTTTCAGTTTTTTATAGCTTCCAGGTTTTATATCACACTTAAAAAAGACATGGCATGATTTTAACTGATGGCTCCCAAGAAAATTCTTTCAGTTTCTTTAGGACTTTCACAATTTAGCTATCTATTTGGAACCTCTAATTGACAGAAGTTTCCACTACACTTGAATCAAAGTACGTCTGGGGGAGAAGAATACATATTCTCTGGAAATAATTTTGTTTTTTTTTTTTTTTTTTTTGCAGTACTGGGAATTGAACTCAGGGGCATTCTACCTCCGAGCTACAACCCCAGTCCTATTTTTTATTCTTTATTTTGAAACAAGGTCTCACTGAGTTGCGGAGTGCCTCACTAGGTAGCTGAGGATCCTCGAACCCGGATCCTCCAGTCTCAGCCTCCCAAATGCTGAGATTACTAGTGTGTGCCACCATGCTCGGCTCTGGAAATAATTTTGAAAGGTATCAATCAGTAAAATACTGTTAAGGCCTTTGAAATCTTAAGATGACTGGCAAACTATCAAATTCATTTTCAGATAATCCTTGTATTTAAGACCTATATGAATAAGAGACAATAGCGCCACAATCCATATGCATGAAGTTAAAGGTTTATACTTGCTTACTGAAGGAGGAAGACTTGGAGGGCCAGCTAATTACACAGAGGGACAAAGACATGCTTTGACTAACATGGACCATCTATGACAGAGCACAAGAAATCTCAACCCATATTCCAACTGCAGAGAACACAGATATTAGGGCATAAATATTATCATAACAATTTTAAAGAGTGCACACTGCAAAGTAGGATCTAGCATTCTATATTTATGCCTATGTCCCTACTGCTTGATCTCACACCAGTTTCATCTATCCAGGAGATTAAGAAAAAGTACTCTTTCATGATTATTATACATTGAATTTTTCTAAGCATTACACTGAAATAAATGTCATGACTTTATTTTAAAGAATGTTTTAGGCCAGCCTGAGTGACTTGGTGAGATTGTCTCAAAATAAAAAGTAAAAAGGACTAAGGATGTAGCTCAGTGGGTTCAATCCCCAAAGCTGAAAATTATTTAAGAAATGATTATTTTTGGGAAAAATAATTTAAAGCTAAGCATAAGAGGTATAATAATGATCCCTCCCAAGAAGATTTAGTTTATTTTCTATTGGAATAATTTATCTGAACAGATTACAAATCATCTTTACCAGGTTTGTCAAAATTCAGATGGTCTACAGGTGAGCTGTCACTCAGTTGCCAAATTGTTTTAACCTTCTTTTGACCACCATTTACTTCTACTCTCCATTTCTGTGGCCTCTCACTAAAAAAACAAAACAAAACAAAACAACATCAAAAGAAAAAAAGTTAGCCCAACAAAAGACAAATGACTAATTATAATATGGCTTTTTACTAGAAAACTATAGAGTAAAATATTTTCTAGCCGGGCGTGGTGGCGCACGCTTGTAATCCCAGCATTCGGGAGGCTGAGACCAGAGGATCCGGGTTCGTGGCCAGCCTCAGCTACCTAATGAGGCACTCCGCAACTTAGTGAGACTGGGTTTCAAAATAAAGAATAAAAAATAGGGTGGGGGGTATAGCTCGGAGGTAGAATGCCCCTGAGTTCAATCCCCAGTACTGCAAAAAAAAAATATATATATATATATATATTTTCTAAGAGCATTTATAAGCACAGGACAATGCTGAGGATACTTGTTAAGCTTATTTAATATAGATTATAACATTTTCTATACTGTAAAATAAAAGAAAATACAAGGATGAAATACCTCATAGTGCTGATTATTAATAGAAATAAAATTACATGCCCTTTTTATTAATGCATTATGATTATAAATAATTGTGAGATACATTGTGACATTCATACATGCACATAATCAGATCAATTTCATTTCCTAATATTTATCCATTCCCTCCTGTCCTCCTGATCCCATTCCTCAACTCTACTGAGCTCCCTTCTATTTTCTTGCATGTCATTTTCTACAATAAATTTATATTACTTTATGCTTGGGGAAGCATTTAAATGTGTGGAGTGAGTTATTAAAAATAAAAAAACACTTTAAAGTATGGGTTCAATTATAAACAGAGTTAAACAATAAAATTAATTTTAAAAATTTTCACTGAAAAAAAAAAGTTAAAAAGGAAAATAACTTTCCTTCCTTTTATAGTCATTTAGTGAAGTCCTTATGTAATAAGCACTAAGGGAGAAGAGGTAAAACAGGTCTTAATTCCCATTCTCAAGAAGTATAGTCCAGAGAGGAAGAGAAACAAGAATATAAACAATTCTCTTTTTTGGCACTGCAAATGGAACCCAGAGGCATTCTACCTCCAAGCTATACCCCTAGCCCGATTTTATTTCTTATTTGGAAACAGGGTCTCACTAGGTTGCTGAAAGCCTCGCTAAGTTGCCAAGGCTGACTTTGAACCTGTGATCCTCCTGTCTCAGCCTCCCAAAGACTGGGATTACAGTGTGTGCCACCATGCCCAGCTTATAAATAACAATTCAGTGAAAACAAAACAAAACAATAACAAAAAAATACTGTGTGTTAGAGGAGAAAACAGGAATCTGACTCAAATTAGGGTTCACAGAGTTGGGGAAAGAATCCTCAGGGATTGTGGTATCTCAGCTGAGTGTGAAATTATGAGGAATTAGTTAAGCAAACAAGGTTCTAGGTGAAGAAATGACATGTGCACAGGCATCGAGGGGAAAGAGGATGGAGGTCTGAAATAAATGCAGTGACAGAGTGCTCCTGACTCAATAGGGAAGTGGAAGATGGAGGCATTCAGGCCAGAAAGGTACACAGGAGGCCACTCGGATTATACTAAGGCACTGTTCTAAAGCCAAAAGGGAGTCATTTAAACAGAAGGAAATCACAGCAGGATTTGAATTTTACAGAAGGATTGCAGGTTTGCAGCCAGCCTCAGCTACTTAGTGAAGTCCTCTGCAACTTAGTGAGATCTTAAGAATAAAAATAAAGAATAAAGAATAGGGCTGGGGTGTGGCTCAGAGGTAGAATGTCCCTGGGTTCAATCCCCAGTTCTGGAAAAAAAAAAAAAAGAAGATAATTTTGAATTCTGTCAGCAACATAGACACAGAAGAAACTGTTGGTAGAGAAAACAAGAAAAAGGATTTTACCATAGTTCAGGTATGAAAAATGGAGAGGTGAAATAAAATAATAATGATGGTAATATGTAAAGAAAGGGATATATTCAAGAGTACCAAAGAGGTTAGGACTTGGTAACCATTTAAAGGAGGGAGTAAAGCTAGGCATGGTGGTACACACCTGTAATACCAATACTTGGGAAGCTGAGACAGGAGGATTGCAGGTTTTAGGCCACAGCAAGGTAATTTAGCAAGATCTTGCTTCAAAAAAAGGGGGAGAGGGGCAAAATCCCCTATGAAATCCCCAGTACCACACAAAAAGAGCAAACAATAGTGCTAAACACCAAATAGCCTTATAGATGCTTACTTAAGAAGAAAGAATTGGTGGGCCAGCTGATTACATGAGGGCCTAAATATTGCTTTAGTGAAAAGCATTCATTGAATTTGGCAATAAGAAAGCCATTGGCGAGCTGGGCGTGGTGGTGCACGCTTGTAATCCCAGCATTCGGGAGGCTGAGACTGGAGGATCCCGGTTTGCGGCCAGCCTCAGCTACCTAGTGAAACACTTCGCAACTTAGTGAGACTCGGTTTCAAAATAAAGAATAAAAAATAGGGTGGGGGTATAGCTCGGAGGTAGAATGCCCCTGAGTTCAACCCCCAGTACCGCAAAAAAAAAAAAAAAAGAAAGCCATTGGCGTCCTTTGCCAGAGCAGTTTGAGGGAAGTGATAGGAGTTTTACAAAGAAAGAACTAGAAGGAGGATATAAACAGTGGCTGTATGAGAGAATTTTCAAGTATTTTATATGAAGGGAAAAGTCAAGGAAGACCATCATTTCCAGCACCTCAGTATCCAAGTAGATGACTGACCTATCACCTAGCCTCATGGTTCCCTACCTCTCCCAAACTCAAGCCATATCCTTGGCCTTGTTGTCACTATCCTGATCATTTATTTCCTCAGTCTATCATTTCCTTTCTGGATATATTTTCCACATTCAGTGAAACAACTGCAAATTGAGAGCAAAATGAAGGAGTAGAGGCACAACAGTCTAGAAAAACTAGATACAAAGCCTGGGAGAATGAAGGGGAAGAACCATCAGACTATGGCTAGAGAGCAGGACATAGATTTAGGTTTCAAGGGGGAAGAAGCTCTGGGTCATGAAGTCCCAATGGAACATAGACACCAAAATTACCAAGAATCATTGCTGGACTTCAGGTACAATTTAATTATTAAATATCTTACCTTTGCCAGATGTGATGGCACATACCTGTAATCCCAGTACTTGGGAGGTTGAGACAGGAGGATCGCAAGTTCAAAGCCAGCCTCAGTAATGCAGTGAGACTCTCAGCAACCTAGCAAGACCCCATTTCTAAACAAAAAATAAAAAATAGGTTGGAAGGTGTAGCTGGAGGTAGAATGCACCTGGGTTTAACCCCCCATATCAACAAATAAAGTTTACCTTTTACTTATTTATTGGTACTGGAGATTGAACCCAGGAGCACTCTCTCTGAGCTACACTCCTAGGCCCTCCCCTTTTTCGAAACAGGGTCTCAGTTGCTGAGGCTAGCCTTGAACCTGTGTTCCTCCTGTCTAGGCCTCCAAAATACTGAGATTACAGGTGTATGCCACTGTACCTGTCTAAATTGTTACCTTTTTTTGGTATTAGGGATTAAACTCAGAGGCATTCTACCTCTAAGCTACATCCCTAGTCTTAGTCCTTTTTAATTTGAAATACAGTCTTATAAGTTGCTGAGGCTGGCATTGAACCTGTGATCCTCCTGTCTCAGTCTCTCAAGTATTGGGATTACAGGCATTTACCACCACACCTGGTTTAAATTGCTTACCTTTGATATAAGTTTTTTACAGTGGCTGGTCTGACTGGCAGCTGAAAAATGTGTTGCTCATCAAAAGGATTTTGTTTATAATATTTTATGCAGGATCTAAAAAACAAACAAAAACAAACATCTTTTGGAAAAGCCATTTGGAGAGAAGTGCTTTCTTTGGACTACCAGAAACATTTTATTGAGTATCTCTAACCATAACATCAACAAAATGAATGATTTCAGAATCACAAAGGTAAAAAGAACCCCCCTCAACAAGACTTAGGTCATTTTTTTTTTCATTGGAAAGAAATCTCATTTACTTTCAAAAAGTTAGTTCTAGACATAGTTCTCAAAAATATAACAATATATTTAAATTGAGCCCAAATAAAGGCTTAAGTGGGGAGAAAGAGATATCAGAAATAGAAAAACAAGAAGAGGTTAGAAGAGAAATAAAGACATAGCCTCTAGCCAATGCTGTAATTCTACTACTTGGGAGGCTGAGACAGGAAGACTGAAGGTTCAAGGCCAGCCTCAGCAACTAGCTAGACCTTGTTTTCAAACGAAATAACAAAAAAAGGGTCTGAGGGTTTAGCTTAGAGGTAGAATGCCCCAGGATTCAATCCCCAATAGCAAAAGAACAAAACAAGACAATGCCTCTAAGGTTTTCAGTATCTGGGGAATTAAGGAGTTAACTCATTTATATACTACTAATTATTAATGGAGGGAAAAAAAAAACCTTTCAGGTTCTGTAAATAACAATTTCAAACTTTCCCCTTTACAACTGAGGCAAATTCTAAATTTGTGAAAGGCCCAGTGGTTCACTTACTCTTCACCTGAGTCCTCAAATACATGTAAGATACCAGCAGCAGCACATGTATGAGGATTATTCCAAACTATCTTTAGTCAAACTGACTACAATCTTTAATTACAGCAATGCAACTGGCAAAGGTCTGGTAATACTATGTGATTTCATTTAGTTATCATGTAGGTGGCTGGCAATGATTAACTCGGATTTATAGGGATGTAAAGAAGAGAAGAAAGAATATTTGAGCGCCTATTATGTGTCAGGTACCTAATATTACATCACTTAATCTTTACAACAAACATGTGAAGTTATCTTTTTTTTTTTTTTTTTTTTGCGGTACTGGGGATTGAACCAGAGGCATTCTACTTCCAAGCTCCACCCCCAGTCCTCTTTTTTATTATTTATTTTGAAACAGGATCTCACTAAGTTTCGGAGGACCTCACTAAGTAGCTAAGGCTGGCCGCGAACTCGGATCCTCCGGTCTCAGCCTCCCAAATGCTGGGATTACAAGCATGTGCCACCACACCTGGCATTAGATCATTTTTATAGACAAGGAAACAACTCATCTATAAAAAGTGAGAAGGAACTTCCTAAAGAAGTAAGACAGCAACAGAGCCAAGTGTCAAATCTGATTCTTTTGAATCCAAACCCTTTCCTTCCTACGACATTGCCCTAGAACCATGCTAATGTGAAGACAGGGCAAACAAGTTCTATCCCAACTGGCAATAAAATTGTACATATTATGACTGCAATTTTTCAAAAGAGAATATAGAGTCTCACTAAGTAGCGCAGACTAGCCTAGAACTTGTGATTTTTTCTGCTTCAGATTCCCAAGTAGCTATAATTCAAAGGAGAATACATTTCTATGTAAGTAAATAAAAGAGAAGTACTTACTGTGTTAAAGAAAAGAGGAGCTCATGTTGAGGTTTAATGAAAAGCATGCAACTAACTATTATTTCTAGAACATGGTAGAGTTTTTGAACACGATAAACCTGTTCTTGTATATCTACTGATGGAGAGATGAAGTACTCCTGAAACAAAAAAAATTATAAGCAAAATAAGGAGTTAAAGAATATTTTCTTTGAAAATATGGCTATATTTCCTATACCTAAGTTTGGATGCTTTATATTAGGGAGAAAAAAAAGGAGGCGCAGCTAGATAGCATTACTATTTTTTACCACTATTCCCACTTTTTTTTTTTTATGGTACTGGGGATTGAACTCAGGGGCATTCTACCTTCGAGCTATTCCCCCAGCTCTATTTTTTTATTCTTTATTTTGAAACAGGGTCTCCCTAAGTTGTGGAGTGCCTCACTAAGTAGCTGAGGCTGGCTGCAAACCCGGATCCTCCACTCTCAGCCTCCCAAATGCTGGGATTACAAGTGTGCGCCATCACGCCCAGCTTTTACCACTATTCTTTAAATTATAAGTCTTCAGTGAGAATGTTCTAAGTAAATGATTATACATATTCTCTAGTAAAGGCAAATCTCAGAAATGCTTCACCAGAGACCCAAGTGGGTAGCCAAACTCTCCAGATGGAACGAAAGGCAAACCCACAAGACAATTCTTGACCTACACTATACTTGCTAAATTGATGGAAGTTCCACCTCTAAATATAGAGAGTAAACCTGAAGTACCGAAAAAATAAGGGTTTTGACAAGCTTTCACTTCATGAATTACTGGTACATTCACATAGACTTTTGGAAAAGAAATTTCGCAATGTATTCTAGAATCATAAAATGCTCAGACCTTCCTTCCTGTTCCTGAGAACCCAACCAAGAGAAATAATCCATGGAAATATAGTAGACAGGATTGGACAATGACCACCAAGACCTCTTGGAGTACACCTATTATATAATTTATTCCCCCCAAGGGACACAGAACCTGTAAATATCACAGGACTTTACTGCCATGATTAGGTCACTAACTGACTATGAGTTAACCAAAAGGGAGATTATCATTTGGTCATTATAATGACTGGATCAGGCAAGACCTTTAGAAGACAGTGAAACCTTAGAGATGTTTCTTTTTGCTTTGAAGGAACAAACTGCTATGCTATGGAAGGGTCACATGGCAAAAGCTGAGAGCAAACTCTAGTTCCTGAGCCAAAACACTGAATCAATACATTAATCCTTTAAGTGTCATATAAATGAGTCAAGAGAATATAAAGCAAACATTCCTTTATAGAGCTAAAGGCATATCTTAACTATTCTAAATAAATAAGAGTTTGGCAGCACATTGGCTTGAGCAGTATATAATTATATATCAGTATCATAAGTTTATAAAAAATGAGAATGAAGCCGGGCGTGGTGGCGCACGCTTGTAATCCCAGCATTCAGGAGGCTGAGACCGGAGGATCCGGGTTCTCGGCCAGCCTCAGCTACCTAGTGAGGTCCTCCGTAACTTAGTGAGACTCGGTTTCAAAATAAAGAATAAAAAATAGGGCTGGGGGTATAGCTCGGAGGTAGAATGCCCCTGAGTTCAATCCCCAGTACCGCAAATAAATAAATAAATAAATAAATAAATAAATAAATAAATAAATAAACGAGAATGACATGGAATGAACTATTTTCAAATCTTTCTTACTAGGTAGTAATAATTAAGGGGTCAACTGTCTTATTTATGATTTCTAGAACCTAAGACAGAGGCCAACACATTACAGACACTTATTTTTTTTGTGTGTGTGTGTGGTGTTGGGGATTAAACTCAGAGGCATTCTACCTCTGAGCTATACCCCCAGCCCTATTTTTTAGTCTTTTTATTTTGAAACCGGGTCTCACTAAGTTGTGGAGTGCCTCACTAGGTAGGTAAGGCTGGCCGCGAACCGGGATCCTCCGGTCTCAGCCTCCCGAATGCTGGGATTACAAGCGTGTGCCACCACGCCCGGCTTACAGACACTTATTAACTGTAGGCAGACTGACTGAATAAAAGAAAAACCAATTTTAGAATTTAAAAAACTCGAGCCGGGTGTGGTGGCGCACGCTTGTAATCCCAGCATTCGGAAGGCTGAGACCGGAGGATCCCGGTTCGCGGCCAGCTTCAGCTACCTAGTGAGGCACTCCGTAACTTAGTGAGACTCGGTTTCAAAATAAAGAATAAAAAAATAGGGTTGGGAGTATAGCTCGGAGGTAGAATGCCACTGAGTTCAATCCCCAGCACCGCAAAAAAAAAAAAAAA
>PVLC010047447.1:0-11085 GCA_004027655.1 Graphiurus murinus
GAGAGAGGGGTTATTGGAAGTCTGTAGGAAAAGCACTATTTGGAAAGACGACCTCAGCACTGTGTTTGTTATTGTGTGTGTAAAACCTTTGATCCCAGAAAAGAGAGAGAGATAATAAAAGAGGTTCGAACCAGCAGCTTTTAGCCGGCGTCTTTTATTGGGGCCTCATGGCTGAAGGTTCAGCCTGGGGCGCCCGATACCTAGAGGTAAGCAAGACTCAAATTTTTCAGATTTTAGTCTAAATTGAACAATTGAGACACATAATAAATTAGTTTGCAGCATTTATAAAGTAAGGCTCTTCAATTTATTCCTCCCTAGGTCCTTATGCTTTCTTGTCTATCTGAATACATCAACACTAGGCAAATATTTCTAAAGGCACCCATATGTTTGTATTGAGAATATTTGATTTACCTTCCCTTTTCTTTGTGAATCAAGATATAGAGAAACAATTTAGGAAAGCATCAGAAAGGAAACTGACATATCTATAATCTGGGGGATTTTTATTCCCAAACTCCCTATAACACTGGAAAAACATTTTAAAGATGCATGTTTCTCTCCCTAATTATAAAAACAATAGTGCTCACTGTAAAAGCTCTGGAAATGTATAAAAATAGGAAAATGAACTATTAGTGTTAATATGAATAAATGTAATAGATAAAACTTCTATATTTATTAAAATGGATATATGGGTTTTTTGGGGGGGTTTTTGCGGTACTGGGGATTGAACTCAGGGGCATTCTACCTCCGAGCTATACCCCCAGCCCTATTTTTTTATTCTTTATTTTGAAACAGAGTCTCACTAAGTTGCAGAGTGCCTCACTAGGTAGCTGAGGCTGGCCGCGAACCCGGATCCTCCGGTCTCAACCTCCCAAATGCTGGGATTACAAGCTAAAATGGATATATGTTTTTTAAAAGATAAGGTCAAATTGCTCATTACGAAAATTATGCTAATTTCAATTTGAACCAATAGGGTATATTTGTGTTTTAAAACGTGTGCATGTGCATCACTATCAGTATGATTTATACTATGATGTGATACTATAATGCACCAATAAAAGTATAAAAATGCAAATTTAGTAAGAAGCAGTGGAATTTCTTTATTTTAGTTTGCATTTATTTCACCATTAGTAAGATTGGACATTTTTACGTAAGATTATCAGCCTTTTATATTTTTTATTTAAAAAAAAAAAACCTTCTTTGAGCCCTTTCCTCTACTTTTAACGTGGCTTATTGCTCTTAAAGATTTAAAAGAATTGTTTATCATGCATGAAACAGTATTAACAGTACCTAATTTGTTAAATTTCCCTAATTTGTTTTATATTTTTAATTTCACTTACAATGTGCTTAGCGAAGGTTTAAATTTTTACTTCAAATATACCAATCTATTATAATGTCTTCTTTTAATGCCATACCCATCTCTAAAAAGAATTCAAATAACATAACCAAGTACATTTTCTTCTTGTTCTTTGATTTCATTTTTGCACTTAAATATTCAATTTATTTTGGCACAGAATATAAGTTAGAGACACATATCCATCTTTTTCTAAGTTATTGACCAAATGTTAGAATATTGCTGTTGAATAGTCTTTCCTTCACCAAATAATTGGAAATATGACTTTTATCAAATTGATATTAAATATTCATAAGGTTTTTGACCCAGTACCTTCTTATTTTCACCAATTTGTCTTTCTAATTTTGTACTGTATCACATTACTTCAACCATTATAATTTTTGTTTTTGTTTTTGAAACAAAGTCTCACTCGGTTGCTGAGAGTCTTCTTAAATTCTGAAGCTGGTTTCAAGCCTATGATCTTCCTATCTGAACCTCTACAGTACTGAGATTACAGGCATACACCACCACACCTGGCTCAGCCATTATAATTTAAGAATACATTGACATATCTGATAGTTCAAATGATAACATGTATTGTGATGTTGAAGTTTTATTTTGTATAAGCATAATTCTCACTTTATGTGTACATCTGACCATTACTGCCCAAATATTTGTGAGAGTAAAAAAGAAAATGCAGAAAACCAAAATAAATAAATAAAAAAAATAAAATGCAAGTAACAAAAAACTTCATTTTAGCTACTTGGATTTTTCAGAGCCAAATAGCAAAGAAGTTTGAGTTATGTCAATTATACTTTTCCCTCATATTATTTTGCAGCTATCATGCTGATCACATAACCCAAATGGTGAAAGTGGTAATGACCAAAGTGATAGATGCACTAAGAACATCAGAATGTAAATTTACAATTAAATTTTGCTCGTTATACCTGATATTCCCATTATCTAAGCAGCTGATAAAACAAAAAAGAGTGGAAAGAGAATGCCAGTACTATAATTTAAGCAAAAATTTCAACCACTGGATATTTACTATCAGAGCTCTTTTGCAAACATGTTAAATCAACATTATTAATTATTTGAGTTCAGGGTCCATTAATATAATAGTAGCAAACCAAAACAATTTATGTTACTTGATCATTTCTAATAAAATTGATTTTCAAAACAGTTTCAGAAGGTTCTATTTAGCTAATAAAAATGATAATATACAAGAAAGAGACTTGCCAAGTAGTAGCTTCAATTAAAGATATTCAATTACTCAATTCAATGATAATTTCAGTAATTGTAAGCAATTAATGCCATACCTTGAACATTCTAAAAGACATCCATCAATTTGCTAGGCTTACACTATAAAATCATGAAATATTTGGATTACAAACAAATGGACTAATTATGCAGCTCTAAGTTCAACTTAGGACATTTTTTAATCTCAATTACAGTTGCTAAATAAGTAACCTACATTTTGGATATATTAGATTTTTCTAAGTAACTTGTAAAATACATATTTGTTTACAAAATATAGTTGATTCTTTTTTTCTCTCAATTACATAGGGGTAAGTGAATCTCAAGGTGGTTTGTACAAGTATTCCCAAAGAGCTTACTAGATTAAGGCAGTAAGGAGAAGCACCTATGGACAGAATACTCCATCACCCAAGGTTTTAAAGCTCTTCACCTAAAAAAAGCCAAAAGACAGGATGCTCTGCCCTAGAAGGGGAATACAATAGCAATCATTTCCTTTATTTTATTTTTTATTGAGGAGTTCCAGGTATTCATCCCATTTTCAGGGAAGTAAACATTTCCTTTATTAAAGTTTTCCCTAGTAGTAACCAGTAATAAAAGGGGATAATCTTTCCCTCATATACTGTGACTTTCTTTGGATTGTGTATTTTTCACATCATTCTTTGGCCTTTATTAAAAAAATATCCTCTTCATAGCACAGCAGACTTTCAAACCTTTAACACAATATCTTCTCCAATTTTACTTTATAAATGGGGCTTATTTTCTGAAATGGATAACACAGATTTAAAATTTTAATAATTTTAATTTCTATTCCCTGTGTTCTAATTACTTGAGTTGTATATTTAAATAGAAAGAGCTCCCTGTAAGATGTATAGACATTTTAGAAACAGGAAATTAGTCACATTAGATATTTCAATACTGTTAAAAATGGACTTCCCTTTTTTAAGGAAAAATAATCATACAAAAATATACTTCTTAAGAGATAAAAGCCAACCTCTTTGTTCAATGTAACACAGTTTAAAAACTAAGCAGGTAAAAATCAAGAATTTCAATTTTCAGAAAATGAATGAGAATGTAGCTATCAATGTACCAGAAAGAAATTTAGAGAAGCCCTAGGGATCCAATTAGTTTAGTACCTCCAACTAAGTTCTCCCTATTGGGAGATCTATAAAAACAACAAGTGGCATGTTTTTATACAAACTAATGTATGTGTGTGTATGTGTGTGTCAATATCAGTCTAAAGAAGGCCAGACAAGGCCCTGGTCTTGTTGTTTATCATAGTTTGAGAGTGGAAATATGGAAACCTCGATTGTCAAATTCTGTCACTTACCTTTTAGTTGGCTTTTTTTCAGTTGCAAGACTGAAAGAAAAGAAAAGCTATCTCACTGCTTTCTCTAAGAACACTATTATTGGGATGATTATAAAATAGAACGATCAGGCTGAAACATTATAGTTGATCAATACATGTCTTCATTGATTTTCATTGGGAATGGAAATTCAATTCAGTTACAAATGGTGAGTGTTTCCAAGGGTTAAAGAGAAATAGAGCAGACAGTTTAGAAGTGTGATCTTGATGCTATGTAGAAGCTATAATGCAGAATTACTCCTCTTCCCAGCCATTGACCTTATGCCTAAAAATTACCATCTTCAAGATGAAAGATCATTCAATTTCTGTTGCTGCAAAGTTCCTGAAGGAAAAGTTATTCTTGTGAATGCCACTATTGTATTGTCAGCTCCACTGGTTACATTTCTAAAAAACCCCAAAGTTCTATTTAAGGAGAAAATTAGGTTTATAACTTGGTTTCTCAATTGCCCCTATTTCCAATACAACACTTAGGGGAAACACTTAGGTGAGATTTCAATCAGGAGAAGAAAAGAGAACACTATAGTTGCTACCTGTATCTTTCTATGGCTAGGAACAGCAAGAAGAATAGCACAGGAATATGCCAGAATCATTCGTTGGGTACATTCTCAGAGAATACTATCCCCTCATTACAACCAATGGCAATAAAGAAGTTCAGTACTTCAGAAAGTGTGTCTCATGAATAGAAATAAAGTAGATGTATATTATATTTGTATAGTATGCACATATTAAATTTATATAGTTTATATTTACATGTATAACTTATATGTAGATTATATTTAGCTCTGTGTAACATTTTTTCAATTCAAAGACAAAGACATTCAAAATCTTTGACTTTGTTTAATATGGGCTATAAATCAGGAAATGCCCTAAGTATCCTGACTCTATTTCCAACATTTAGGATATTAGAATCTCCATATATCTTAGCCTCTGCTCTCTAGAAATTGGAGTTTGAGGCCAGGATTAAAGTATTGATTCTCTATTTGGGAGATGCACACCAGGGAAACAAGAATGAGAAAAAGGGAAGTGAGGAAAGAAAAATATAAACCAAAGTGCAGTGAGGCCTCACCTGCTACCTAACACTTCACAAGCCTGAGAGTGAGAGACAGTGCCAGGTGGCTCCTTTTCTGGTACTGGGAATTAAACCCAGGGGCATTCTACTTCTGAGCTATACCCTCTCCAGCCTTATTTTATTTTTATTTTGAAACAGGGCGTCACTAAGTTGCAAAGGCATCACTAAGTTACTGAGGCTGACCTTGAACCCGGCAATCCTCCCAACTCAGCCTCCCAAGTGTGCAACACCACACTTGGCACAGGTTTTCTTTGAAAAACCTGCAAAGAGAAACTCTGAAGAAGCCACTTTCATGTGGCTTGAAGTTGTTAAAATAAGGAATGTAGATGAAGGTGTAAGGTCTGGGAGAGACCCTTCCTCAGGTAGGGGATCTCAGCACTCACCCCAGTCAATCACGAGAGTCATCACTTGATGCAATAAAGCAAGAGGTTTATTGAGCCAGCGCTGGGGCCCCACTCATGTCTTTTAAAGAGACAGAGGAGAGGAGCCTCGATCCTCAGTGAGTAGGGTTTTTAAAAGAGAAGCAGCAAGGTAGGGGTAGAAAGTTCAAGGCATGTTGGGAGGGGTGAGAGAGACAAGTTTTCCAAGACATAAGCATTTCTAGACATACACTGGTCATAACAAGTATAACAATTTAAAAACATCTTGAACAGTCAGAGGGTTCATGGTCACAGCGCCCCGAAAGGCCAGATAAGTACAGAGCAGACATTTGCAAACATATGGCTTACATTCCATTTTCAGATGTTTACTTAATGCTTTATCATTGTCAGAGAGCTTAAGGGGGATTTGGACTCTTCTGAAATCCAAGGGGGACCTGGGCTTCTGCATTCTAGTAGTATTTTAATTTTTCTATCCTTACAAAGGGATTTATCTGCCTGGCTCACTCCCAGTGAATTTCCCAATCTTCACCACTTAGGAGTTCAGTCTATGTACCCTGGATTCAACAACTGGCAACCCCATCGGGAGCTGCTCAGCATGCCAGAGCCTACCCTTGCAGTGGGGTGTATCCCCAAGTGCTGAAGTGATAGGAGGAGACACAAACTCTGAGCATATGTCTGAATAGCTTGACAGATTATTCTGGTTATGCAGTGTAGGCTAGTGGAAGAGTCTGACCTTCCCAGGGCGAATATGTGACCAGTCCTAGGGGACATAAGGGAGTGGGCCTTACCTTAGTCCATTGAGAACATGACTGAAGTGAAACAGCAGCTTAAGGTTGAGTAGGGGCCCATGCTAGGAAATCTGAGGAAGAGGCTCAAGTCTCCATGTATGGTGGAAAAAGTAATGTTAGAATACGATATTTAAGCAAGACACATACATGGAAACATCACAACATCAGTGAGTCGCTTTGTGACAATAAGGATTTGTTTCTCCAACTAGCTAGACATCAGATTATACTAGGTCACTCCAACTCTCAGGCAGTTTCTGTTTGCCATCCTTGAACTGAAAGCTGCCACATAATCCATGAGAAATTGTCAAAGCAATGAAAAATAAATGAAAGCTACCAACATCTGTGTTTCAAAAGAGAAAGATGTTATAGGATTCACATATGATGGATTCCATATCAGACTGCAGGCAAACAGGATAATGGTTGATGTATCCAGAGCCTCTTTTCCCTTTTCCCCAAGATGCTAAATCTGTTATGAACATCAATAAGTACCGGATTTATGAACAATTACATCTGCAAAACCTACCTGTCATGTGTAAACAAGACAAAAACATAAATGAGATCTGAGAGTAAAGTCAGAAAAGAAGATAAACGACTTTCCAAAAGCTATGTTCAAGTTTCTAATTGCCCAGGGAAAATAACTTCAAGTAGTGTTTTAAGCAGGGCACTTGGAGAATCATTGCTTTCGGACTGGGTTCTCCTTCATGCTTCTAACATTGAAAAAAGAAGGGGTACTTCCAGTGAACAATCACCCTCTCAATAGTTATAATAGAAGGTATCTTTTAGTCAATTTCATGTAGCTGCGATGGGCATATGGGGATTGTTTTTCTGACTCTTTAGATCAATGGTCTATTCATGAAATAAAAATTAGTAGGTCAAATAAGATCCTTTATATCACCTGCAGTGCTTATTTAAAATGGTAACACCTGAGGCTCATCACAGTTCTACTGAATCATATTTATGTAGGGTTGAGCCTAGAAATCTTCATGTTCAATAAAAAAAAATAAGACGCCTCCAAAACAAAAGTTGTTAAACACTGGCAAGGTCATTTCAAGGAAAAAAGTCTGCTTGGTGCCCATACTTTCAAAAATGTAGAAACAGCACCTGATACCTCAGGATCTTTTCTAATAGTAAAGGTGCTAAGGTTTCAAGCTGAGATTTCCATTACAGACCTAAGGAGACAAGAGTACTCCTGTGCTGTTAATTAACACCCAAGACCTATGATCCTCCTACCAATAAAAAGTTCTTAAGTAGCTCAGACTTGATCTCCCAGCACTGATAACTTAATTGGAAACATAAAAGACCATACTAATGGGACATTAAGAAAACCTTATTCAAGTATTACAGTAGTGTCTCCCTCCCTTACCAACAGTTTTAATTTCTAAGATTTCAGTTAGCCATGGTCAACTGCAGTCTGAAAGCATAAAATGGAAATTTTCAGATATGAAAAACTCAAAAATTAAAAAAAAACACTTTTATTGCAATACATTGTTATAATCATTCTGTTTTGTTTATTGTGGCTAATCTTTTACTGTGTTTAATTTATACTTTAAACTTTATCATAGGCATATAAGCATAGGAAAAATATATAGTATATATAGGGTTCACTACTAGCCATGGTTTCAAGTGTTCACAAGGAATCCTGGAACATGTCCCCACAGATAAGGAGGGACTAAGGTACTCACTAATTTGCTTAAGGTTTCCCAAGTACAAAAATCTCAACTGTAGTTCTGTTTGTATCTCCAATCAGT
The DNA here is from genome assembly GCA_004027655.1 of Graphiurus murinus. Classification (NCBI taxonomy): domain Eukaryota; kingdom Metazoa; phylum Chordata; class Mammalia; order Rodentia; family Gliridae; genus Graphiurus; species Graphiurus murinus. The sequence continues at coordinate 7,936 of PVLC010047447.1, forward strand.
TTATGTAGTATTGACAGATGTTTATAATTCGTCCTTTGTCCAAAATATCCTCTAATTTAGATACTTACAAATGTTGGGAGTCTCTGATGAAAAGAAGGGATGTGATACTACTTAAAGTGTATTACTGTGTAATAAAAAGGATATTTGGCAGAAGCAAAATTATCTAATACCTATTATATTCTAAAGGAGGCATTGAACTATATATAGATTTCATAAAGGAGGCTTCTGAAAACTGGCCACTGGGTTTAAAAACAGCAGAAGAATTTTTTTAAAAAAGTTAAACATTTGAGAATAATTTGGAGAAGAGTTCTTTGGGTACTGCATGCACCACAGGTCCCACCAGAGAAGTAGCTTCCTCAGTCTAGTGAAGAGGAATGGAAAGAATGAGAGAGAAAGCAGCTTGCTATTTTGACAATGGAGCCAGAGAGTTAGGATTGAGTTACAAACTCAGACTTAGTTGGAACAAACTGTATGAATACTTCCCATGGACCAAATATGGAGGCCATACTCTGGAGATATAGTGTAGATCACCTTAAGTCCTGCCCAAGAGAACCACCTGACCACTGACCAAAACAGAGGGAATTTGAAGATATCAAGAAATATGAAAATCCTGAGAAAGGAATAAGAAGCTGCCCAAAACAAAGATGCACTTACTAAGGTCAAAAGAACTTCAGGAAAGAGGTAATTAGGGGGAAGGGAGGACTTCTGAAGTACCCTTAAAAAGAGAAGGAATGCACTTCATTACCCTGAGAGTCCCAGAGAACATGGAACCAACTAATGATAATATCGGTCAGTGAAGAGCTCTCCTACCTTCTTTTTCTTCCTTCCTTCCTTCCTTCCTATACCCTCACTACAAAGTGATCAGAAATACAGTCAGCCAGATCAAGAAAGGGAATGAAATAGAAATGTTAGAGGGGCAACCAACCACATCTTTTCCCAGCTGTAAGATTCCTGCCACCAACAGGCTCAAATTGGAAATGGGAAGAAAACTCCACTTTATGTTTAGAAATTAGATTAATACGTATGACTGGACGTTTTAATTATTAATTAGAAACTGTCTGAGCTTAAATCAAACATGACCCCAAAAAACTATGGCCCTGACTTGATATTCAACAGGAAAGCACAATTAGCCCTTATAGGACATACTTTAAAAAACAGTAAAAGAGAAAAATGAAAATTTTTCATAATTATATCTCAGGAGTCATTTTGGTTCAGTGTAATGATTCTTTTTACTCAATGCTTAATGCATTAAACCCATATATCTAAATAAGAATCCTTGGAAAATCAATTTTTGTGAGCATTTAATTATTGACTATAAATTAGATTAAATAATTCCTTTAAATAATTTAAACTGCAATTAGTGATTTGTGTGACTGATTCTTCTGAATATTTTAAATACCCTAAGTAGCAGATTAAGCATACACAAACACAATGATTCAATGCTTCATAACTGATCAATGCCACAAATTACACTGGTGAGAAAAGTTCTAATACCATAAAAGAAACTTTGTTTCTCATTTTTACATGTTTTCCAGGGTTTAATTTTTTTTCTAAAATCTTCCTAAACTTGATGTGACCTTACTAGAACCAATGTTTATAACATTCCTAGGGATTTTTTTTTTTCAATTTTTCTCAAGATCTAAAAGAAAAGGAACGTCATCTCAGAATACCAGAATCCAGATTGTTGGCTGATTCATATACATGTGGAGAGTGAAATCTTGGTAGTAAGGTTCAAGGTGAAACAAATTTAAGTCTTTACAAAAGACCAAGTTCCTTTTTATATCAAACTTATAGTTATATTCTGAGCTCCATATATCCCAAGTTCCAACTATCTGTCTTCAGTATAGATTTTAAGTTATTTTTCCAGAAGTTTCTCACAGTAAGAAGTACTTATGTCATTGTCTTAAAGTTGTGGTATATTGAGTTAGTTATTAAAATACATATGCACTTATTAGCATTTTATTAAAATTCACAAAAGTCTCTCTATAATTAGCAGATACTTCCTCTTCTAGGAAACAAAAGATTGCATCTATGTGCTTACACTTCAGAACATTTGACCCACTTATACTTTTTGGACATCCTGTTTTGTAGTTGTCATTGTGTATGCCTGTATGCCACAGCTGTAAATAACTGTGATTGTTGTATAAGACCATTGATGGAGAGCCAGGCATGGTGGCACACGCTTCTAATCCCAGCATTTGGGAGGCTGAGACCGGAGGATATGGGTTTGTGGCCAGCCTCAGCTACTTAGTGAGGCCCTCCGCAACTTAGTGAGACCCTGTTTGAAAATACAGAATAAAAAATCGGGCTGGGGATGTAGCTCGAAGGTAAAATGCCTCTGGGTTCAATCCCCAGTACCACAAAAAAAAGAAAATTAAAAGTAAATAAATAATACCATTGGTGGTAGTAACTCCTTTAGTATTTAGTATACACCTCCTTTTCTGGTCTCCTCTATATTAAGAAAAAGGTCTACCTCATTGTGCAGAAATCCTGTGTCATAATATTTAATTCATGTATCTTAGTTTCTCCTTTTTTCTTACACAATTAGAAACACATGTATTTATGCTAAACATATGGAAAACTATGCTAAATAAGGAGAATAAAACATATTTCAATGCTCTCCTACTTGTTCAAACCAATAAGAGTGTAAAGATCCCATTAAAGGCATTTTTCATTGTATTATAAGTACCTCTTCACTTAACTTGTGTTTTCTCTTTTGACTGTTACTGTGAACTTAAGACTTTTTACAGACTAACTTATTCCAATTTAACCATTAGCATTATTACTTTTTTTGCTATTTGCTGACATTTTTGTCATCATAGCACCCCCTCATTCTATGTTTATTTTGCATCCAGCTCATTTTGTCTTCACACCAAACTTGGAATCGACTACCCTCCAGGGATCAAAATGACTAATGTAGAAGCTAAGGAAAGAATCCTAAAGGCAACAACAGTTAAAGGCCAAGTAACATTTAGAGGCAAACCAATTAGAATCACTCCAGACCTCCCAAACCAAGTCATGAAAGCCAGGAGGGGCTGGAGTAACATATTCCAAACTTTGAAAGACAATAACTTGCAGCCAAGATTCTCCTACCCAGCAAAACTCTCTCTCAAAATTGACGGGGATATAAAAACCTTCCATGACAAACAA
>PVLC010047448.1:0-11114 GCA_004027655.1 Graphiurus murinus
GAGATGAAGATAGAGTATTTGGCATGTTTTGGAACCTCAGCGGGTTTAGTCATTTAGCTTTGAAGGGCCCAACTACTTAATTCCCATCTGCATTTCCAGGAACCACTAATGTGGAAATCACCAGTAGACCTAGTATAAGAGCTCTAGGCCCTCACTCCTCATTTATGAGTGTCTGCCATATTCTAGGTACCAAGGAGATAATGGTGAACATAACAAAAGGGAGACTTTCTTCTTCAGAACTTGTGTGTTGAACAAGGTGGTAGACATCAAACAAGAAGTTGCAGGCAGGGTCAGCATTTCAAAAGAACTACAGGTATACTGTAGTGAACTGTAACAGAAAGAGCCAATATAACCTAGGACAGCCCTCCCCTCCCCCCAAGAAAGTGACGACTAGTCAGGTATTGTGGCACATACCTTTAATCCCAGTATTTGAAAGGCTGAGACAGGCAGGAAGATTGCAAGTTCATGGCCAGTCTCAAAAACTTAGGCCCTCCACAACTTAGTGAGACCCTGTTTCAGAATGAAAAATAGCCGGGCGTGGTGGCGCACACTTGTAATCCCAGTACTTGGGATGCTGAGACAGGAGGATCGCAGCAGGTTCACAGCCAGCCTAAGCTATTTAATGAGGCCCTCTGTAACTTAGTGAAACCCTGTTTCAAAATAAAGAATAGTACTTGGGAGGCTGAGACAGGAGGATCATAGGTTCATGGCCAGCCTCAGCTACTTCTTACTGAGGCCCTCCGCAACTTAGACCCTGTTTCAAACTAAAGAATAAAAAATAGTGTTGGAGGTGTAGCCCAGAGGTAGAATGTCCCTGGGTTCAATCCCCAATACTGCAAAAAAAAAAAAAAAGAAAGAAAAATAATAGGGGTGGGGCCGGGCATAGTGGCACACGCTTATAATCTTAGTACTTGGGAGCCTGAGACAGGAGGATCATAGGTTCGTGGCCAGCCTCAGCTACTTAGGCCCTCCACAACTTAGACCCTGTTTCAAAATAAAGAATAAAAAAAATGGGGCTGGGGGTATAGCTCAGAGGCAGAATGCCCCTGAGTTCAATCCCCAGTACTGCAAACAATAATAATAATATTAATAGGGCTGGGGGTGTAGCTCAGACATAAAATGTCCCTGGGTTCAATCCCCAGTACCACACAGACAAAGAATGCATAAATTTTAACTGGTTGTAGTGGTGCATGCCTGTAATGCAAGTTCTTGGGAAGTAAGATAGAAGACACTGTTTTAAGTTAAAAAAAAAAGGGGGGGGGGGCTGAGGATGTAGCTCAGAGGTAGAGCACCCCTGGATTCAATCCTCAATACCACATAGACATAAAAAAAATATATGCTTCTCTCTTACACATTTTGAGTCTTAAATGCCTGAAAATCTACAAATTCAGCATTTCTCTTCATCTGTAAATGTTGCCTTTTAGAATTTAAATGTCCTCTAGGATATTCAGAACCATCAACAGTCTCACCTGACGAAATAATTTGCAATTTTCCAGATTGGAAGCTGAGATCATCTGTACCGAATAGATATTCAGTGAGGAACAGCAATTTTGAACCTTAGCATGGAGGAGAGGGGAAGATTTAGGTCTTTATATATACGGATTAGGACCAGAGAAGGCAAGCTAAAACCTTTGGGCACTTAGAGGTTTGGAGGGGATCCTGGGACTGGAGGTTGCACTGCTAGAATCTGCTCAGTGTCTTTTCTAAAATGGTCCCTACGTTGTCAAGCCAGACCAAGTGGTTTGTGCCCAAGAGCCTGCCCCCCAGAGTCAGATAACTTGGATTAACATAAAAATAGCTGCATTTCTTTCTTGCTTGTGATGTGGCAAAACCTACTGTTCTGGAACCTATTACTTTGATGGGTTTATAATGTGGATCAAGGTTGTGAAAGTTCTAAGCAAGGGAGAAGGTGATAGTTTCAGGTGAAAGACACTGTTTGTTAAATGCAAATGCTAGAATCACCAGGGAAAAGTGAAATGAGGAAAAAACATGCACTTTCGAATGTAAAGGCTGTTTAACCTCCTTCAGCCTTCTCTTTAAATAGTAAGCAGTTCAAATTCTCTGGCCCACTTTCCCCTTGGAACCTTTTCCTTTCTTTGCTGTCTTTGGCTCTCCCACCACTTGGTACCTCCCTTTCTGTCTCCTGGGCTGACACCTTTTTCTTCTCTCCTTTGAAGTGTTGATGTCCCCAAGGCACCCTCGGCTCCTTTCTGTCTTTACTCACTCTTGGATAATTGTTAGTCAGCTTTCCATCTCTGACAAAATACCCGAGACAAATAATTTAATAGGGGAAAAGATTTATTTTGGCTCACCACTTCAGAGGTTTCAGTTCCTGGTCACTTGGTTCCATTGTTTCTGGGCCTGTGGAAAGGCAGAACATCGGGGCAGAAGTGCATGGTGGAGGAAAGTGGCTCATCTTGTATCAGCCAGGAAGCAAAAGGAGGAGGCGGAGACAAGATATCAGCTACAAGGGCTGATACAAGCCCCTTCGGACCTTCTTCCTCCAATTTCACCCTACCTCCCAAGTTCCCACCACTTTCTAATGGACTGTTCAATTATGAACCCAGCAGTGGACTAATCCACTGATGAGATTAGAGCCCTCGTGGTGTACTCGCCTTCCAAAAGCCCCACCTCTGAACTCGGCTGCATTGGAGACCAAGTCATTAACACATGAGGCTTATGGGTACATTTCAAATTCAAGCAATAACTCATCTTGTGGTAGTTTTGTTTTGTTTTTGGTACCAGAGAACCCAGAGGCATTCTACTTCCAAGCTATACCCTCAGCCCTATTTTATTTTGAAATAAACTCTAGGTTTCTACAGGTCTCACTAGGCTGCTGGGGTTGGCCCCAAACCTGTGACCTTCCTGTCTCAGACTCCCAAATATTGTTGTAGTTTTCTATTGCTTCCACGTCAAAATACAGTGGCATAAAGCAACACAAATTTATTACCTTCATCTCTGTAGGGCAGAACTTTTATATGGATCTCTCTGAGCCAAAATCAAGTAATCAACAGGACTACTACTTTCTTGGCAGTTCTAAAGGAGAGTCCATTTCCTTGCCTTTTCTGTCCTCTAGGGAACATTCCTTGGCTTGTGGCCGCTTCTTTAACCTTCAAAGCCAGTAGTGTTGCATCTTTGCCCATCGCCAGGAGAATTTCCCTGCTTTGAAGGACCAGCTTGATTATACTGGGCCCACCTGAATAGTCCAATCTACTCTCCCCATCTCAAGGTCTTTAGGCTTCACTACATCTGTGAAGTTTCCTTGGCTATGTAAGGCAGTATATTCACAGGTTCTAGGGACCAGGATGTGGACATGGATGCACTCAGGGGTTAGGCTGAAGACAGCTATTTTACTTCCACAGATCTCATACTGTCATGGCTCCTACTGTTAGCATGAGGTGAGGACTTTTTAAAAACATGGAAATGTTAGAGAAAATGTAAATTGTATGTAACAATAGAGGGATTAGTATAAAGCATTCCAGCATCCTCTTTACCCATGCTCTAGCCCAGGCCAGCCTACAAACACCAGGCAAAAGCTTGAAGTTTGACAAAGTCAAATCTACTAATTTGTAACAAGGGAGACCACATATCAATGGAACTGTGAGGTATCTTGCCAACCGGGAAGAGAGTTGTAGGATTTTGAGGAAGGGTAGAGTTTAAACTTAAACAGAGCAGTGTTTTGATAGGTGCAGAGCTATGTGTGTAAAGAAGTCAACAGCTGTTCTGAATTGCAAAGTAGACTCACATTTGTTTCCTTATAAAGCACAAAGTGAAGACAAACGTGGACTGTTGTCTAGAAGCCCCTTCTCTGAGGCTCTGAACCTGGGTTGGAAGTTAAGACCACTTCTCTGCATCAAAGTGATTTAGCTCCTCCTGTGATGTTTTATTTTACTGATAAAACTTCAAACGGCCAAGTGTTTGATAGTCTCTCTTTTTAGAGAACAAGGTTTCCCAGTGAGTGAGAAAGCGGTAGTCACACAAAGAAGTGGGGTGTTATGACACTTTCTGGCTACTGCATGTCCTGAAGGGAAATACTGGTTCACAGTAACTTTGTAACTGGCTCTGCCTGAGTCTGTCCCGACAGCCTGATGAATGGCAGGGCAGCTTTTGACTGACTTAGTATGAGCCAGTTTTTTACTCTCTCACCCACTTCAGTTATCAGCTCTACCAATCTTGATTCACCTGTAGCCTACCTCTCTGATTATTTTGAAGCAAACTTCAGACAGGAGAATGGCACCATTTGGTACTGAGGATTGAACTCAGGGGCATTCTACCTCTAAGCTACCTGTGGTCCTTTTTATTTGTTTGTTTGTTTGTTTGTTTGTTTGTTTGTTTGTTTGTTTTGAAACAAGTCTCATTAGGTTGCTGAGAGCCTCACTGTGTTGCTGAAGCTGTCCTTGAACTTGTGATCTTCCTGTCTCAGCCTCTCAAGTACTGGGATAACAGGCATGTGCCAACACACCCAACAGGAAGAGAATGACTTTTAAATATATGAGCCTTGGGCTGGAGATGTAGCTCAGGGTTGAGCACTTGCCTAATATGTCTGAGACCTGGGTTCAATCCCTAGTGCCACCAAAAAACAAAAAAACAAAAAACAAAAAACAACTCTGGATACCATCGCCTGGAACTCTTATGCTCAATGGACACAAAACAGAATTCTCGTCCCCGCCTATCATCACCCCAGCCATTAAAATCCATTTGTCCTGCTTCCCACACCCAGTTGACTACATCAGAATCCTTGGAACCGTCTTTTCCCTTTCCCTTTCTCACACTCATTCTCACCAAATTCTGCTTGTTTTCCTCTGGAAGCTCTCAAATCTCTGCACTTGAGTTTCTCTAGTTGAAGGCATAGTGGGCACTATAAGTGACTTCCCAACATTCATTTGCTCCCCCGTTGCCTTTGCAGCAGTGACCATGCCTGGGGGTGGCTGGAATGCCTCGTATCCCCTGCCTCCACCATCACTACTACCAGTAATCCTCTCTTCCCAGGCTACCGCAACTAAACAGTGTACAAAAAGAACTGGTGAGCCAGGTGTGGTGGTGCTCACGTTTAATCCCAGTACTTGAGAGGCAGAGACAGGAGAATTGCAGGTTTGAGGACAACCTCAGCAATGTAGTGAGACTGTGTTTCAAAATAAAAAAGGCTGGGGGTATAGCTCAGAGGTAGAATGCCTCTGGGTTTGGTTTAATCTCCAGTATGGGGTGGGGGGAGGGGATGGACAAAACAAAACTGGGACTATTCAGAAGCACTGCTTCAAGTTAGGTCCCTTGCCCCCTGGCCCCTCCTGTGTGGAGGTACTAGAGCTGCCATGTTTTTAGAATCTTATCTCCCATCACTCCTACCAGAAACTCAAGACAACCCACAGTTTCTGGATTATGCCATGTATTTCCACTTGAAGAAATACTTCTCTCTCTGTACCCCCTCACCTCCTCACTTTTATACTGGAAGAACTACTCATTCTGCCAGTCCCAAGTCTACTATACCTCTCTGTTGAAGCCCTTGCCTTACCTGACACAAAAGTAGCCAGTCTTTGTTTTCTTAGACACCCTGCTTATTAAACTTCTGTCAACTGGATTCTACCTGAATGAGAAAGTTCTTTGGAGCATCCCTTCAATGTCCTTGCCTTTTTACCTTTTCTTGTGTGTGTGTGTGTGTGTGTGTGTGTGTGTGTGTGTGTGTCACTGGGGATTGAACCCAGGGGTATTCTACCTCTGAGCTAAAACCCCAACAGGGTCTCACTAGGTTGATAAGAGTCTCATTACTTGTTGAGACTGTCCTCAAACCTGCAATCCTCCTGTCTCAGCCTCCCAAATACCAAATACTGGGATTATAAGCATGTGCCACCACGCCTGTGTTTTACCTTCTTGATATAGACAAATCAGTTAGCCCAGTGTTTGACATTTATTTACCTTTTTATTTGATATATATCATACATACATACTGGGGATTAAACCCAGGGACTCTACCACTGAGCTACATTCCCATCCCACCCATTTCTTTTTTTTTTTTTTTTGGCAGTACTGGGGATTGAGCTCAGGGGCATTCTACCTCCGAGCTATACCCCCAGCCCTATTTTTTATTCTTTATTTTTGAAACAGGGTCTCACTAAAATGCCCAGGCTGACCTTGAACTTACAATCCTCTTGTCTCAGCCTCTCAAGTACTGTGATTACAGGCATATATCACCATGCCCAGATTATTTACTTTTTGATATTTAGTGAATTCCTAATATACACTTGCTAAGTAAAAGAATAATGTGAGTGAAGCCAGGCATGGTGGGACATGCCTATAATCCCATGACTTGGGAGGCTGAGACAGGAGGATCACAGGTTCGAGGCACTCAGCAACCTAGTAAGACCCTGTTCCAAATAAGAGATAAAATTGGACTGGAGTATAGGTTGGAGGTAGAATGCCTCTTGGGTTCAGACCCAAGTACAAAAAAAAAAAAAAAAGCAAGAATAATGTGAATGAAGACACAAATCTGCCCTTTCTAAGGTCATTTGGTTATGAGCTCCATGTCATGATCAATAATTTATGAAATGCCTTCTGTGTGCTAAGAATTGTGAGGATATGCAAACTACTGAAGGGGCACAGAACCCACCTGCAAGCTGTCAAGTGAGTTGATTGTTGGATGCCTACTGTGTGACAGCTCCCCTGCCGAATACTTTAAATATTAATTAGTCCTTTCAATAATCCTGTGGAGAGTTAAGATCCCGGTTTTAACCAGTGGGGAAACAAGCTCAGAGAGGTTCAGTAATTCACCTAGAGCCAGTACTACCAAAAAAAAAAAGTGCCTTTTACATAGTAATGACCAGGCTCCTTCATTACCTGAGCTTTGGGGACCTTCATCCCTGTCTTCCCCTCCCTATGAAAGAAATGTCTGTTACAGCTCAATGGATTTATTTGCTATCCTCTGAACTAAGTCTGTGCTCCCCTACTCCCTGTATTTGCCTGACCATGTACGCTGCTGGTCTGATATATCACAAAAGAATTAGTCATGGTCCTTCATTACTAACAGAAGCGAATGACTCTAATGAAGCTTTGGTTTTAGGACCCATCCCTTAACCAAGCCCTGGAGAGCCCACCATGGCTGTTAGGAGAATGTGATCTCCCTGTAACTCTTACTGCTGCAGAAAGTTCCTTGTGGGCCAAGACTGGTAGTTATATCCGACTTGCAGAGCCTGGGCCACATGTCCATGGCTTGCCAAGCAGCTGCAAGGGAGTCTAAGAAGGATGGTGTCTGGCTTTCCATCTTCCCTGTTAGACTCCACCTCCAATCAGGGTGAGCGAGTCCCCAAACACAGGAAGGGGAGTCATTCACTGGTTCTCCACAGAGGATGGCAGAAGTTCACTACAGTTGGGTTTCCTAGAGCCAGAGCTTCCACTAGGAACTCTTGGACTCGGGTGACATTTGTGAACTCCAGTTGGTTTGGACTGTATTCCTATATTTAATTTACTAGACCAAGGTCAAGGGGACTTCATCTCCTGAGGGCATTTAAACTAAAACCATTAAAATGAAGAGGGCCAGCCGGGCGTGGTGGCGCACGCTTGTAATCCCAGCATTCGGGAGACTGAGACCGGAGGATCCGGGTTCACGGCCAGCCTCAGCTACCTAGTGAGGCACTCCGCAACTTAGTGAGACTCGGTTTCAAAATAAAGAATAAAAAATAGGGCTGGGGGTATAGCTCGGAGGTAGAATGCCCCTGAATTCAATCCCGGGTACCGCAAAAAAAAAAAAAAAAAAAATGAAGAGGGCCCTTGTGCACACCTTTAGGGGCAGCTGTGCAGAAGTGCAGCAGGGGAGGTTATATCCAACTCTGATGCTGGAAGTATTTCCAAGGCCAGAAAGCACTGGGTGGCTGGAAGAAGACCCTGAATTCTCTATCAGCAGTGACGCCATCATCCTCCAACCACCCCAGGTAGAAAACGGAGCTTCTTAGCCTGGTGTGGTGGCACGTGCCTATAATCCCAGTACTTGGAAGGCTGAGACAGGATTGCAGATTCGAGGCCAGCCTCAGCAACTTATCGAGGCTGTCAGCAGCTTAGCGGGGCCTTGTTTCCAAATAAAAAATAAAGTAGGGCTGGAAGTATAGCTCAGAGGTAGAAAGTCCCCAGGTTTAATCATCAGTACAGCAAAAGAAGAAAAAAGAAAGTGGAGCATCTCACTCCTATCACTCATCTGCTACATTCAGGTGATTGTCTGGTGCTACCAATTTCCCCTAATATTTCTCATCAGCTCTCCCACCTCCTCTCCTGAACCAGCCTCCCACCCAGTGTCTGCCCCTTCCTGTGATTTATCTGCACCCAGCAGCCTTGCAGCTTCCAAGCACACTACCTTGTAGGGCCACCAGGTGCCTCCAGAATATGCCTGAGCAGGTGCATGTCCCTCCCAACCCTCCTCTGTTTCAGCTTACGTGGAACTGTCATTGTTCCCCTGCGCTCCTTGCTACTGACACTGCATTTGCTCTGGCCAGTCACTCTCCTGGATGCCCTTCGTCCTCTGAGCCCACCTTCATGAGTAATTACCATCTTCAGGAAGCCTCTGCAGACTCCCACCGCAGCCAGATCAGGTGCTCTGCTGTGTGCTCCACTTGAGCGTATTTATCATACTGTCACACTGACCACATAGCATTAACACGCTCTCTCTCCCTTGACTCTTTACTAGAGCACAGAATATGTCTTATCCCAGTTTTGTAGCTCCAGTAATAGGAGTGAGTAATGCAAAAAAAACATTGGGTAAATAAATGGAAAGGAGGAAAGGGGAAGCAGGCTGAGCTGTAGAAGGGCCCCTTGTACTAAGTGACGAGTGTCCCCCACATCCTTACCCCTTTTGCTGCCAGCAACATACTACAGACTTGCTGAGTCCCAGGCCACAGTCCCCTGAGCATCTGCACATCACCTCTGCCTCTGGACCAGATAATGTGGCTGAGATCCTTAGAAAGAATGTTAGAAATAGAGGCTAACAGCCCTTTGATTCTGCTCTCAGACACACCCTGTCCAGGTGATTGGACCAGAAAGTACCTCCTGAGAGGAAATTGCAGAAGACAGAAGCCTCTGGCTCCGGCTCTGGCTCTGGCTCCGGCTCCGGCTCCGGCTCCGGCTCCGGCTCCGGCTCCGGCTCCGGCTCCGGCTCCGGCTCTGGCTCTGGCTCCGGCTCTGGCTCCGGCTCTGGCTCAACAGAAGTGCAGCAGTGGCCCTGAACTTCTCAGGCTTCTTTCACATGGGAAAGTTATAAACTACGTCCCTATGGTTTAGGATTTTATCATTGTGCACAGCAGAACTAATGTATCCTGTGGCTCTGAGCTTGTAGCAACGTTCTCTCTTGCCTAATTTGGGGACTTGAAGTGCATATAGGTGGTAGATGGCTCACAAGTAGAGAGCCCAGGCAAATGCTGCCCGGTACGGGGGAGCCTCTGCAGACAATAGGTGTTACTGATCCACTGGGGTTGGTGGGTGGGAGAATCCAGGGAAAGGGATTGGGAGAAGTGGTATTGCCGTGGGAAAGTCACTAGGCCTCTCTGTATCTTAGGTTCCTTGCTTTGAAAACAAGAAAGATAGCCAGACGTGGTGGCGCACGCTTGTAGTCCCAGCATTTGGGAGGCTGAGACCGGAGGATCCGGGTTCGAGGCCAGCCTCAGCTACCTAGTGAGGCACTCCGCAATGTAGTGAGACCCTGTTTCAAAATAAAGAATAAAAAATAGGGCTAGGGGTATAGCTCGGAGGTAGAATGCCCTTGAGTTCAATCCTCAGTACTGCAAAACCAAAAAACAAAAACCAAAAAAAAAAAAACAAGAAAGATGATTTTCAAGGTTTCAAGGTCCTTACCTTCTTATGCTCAAAATATTTGCCTTGTGACTGAACAGGTAGCGTGGAATAGATAGAGGACTTGGGTTTAGGCATCAGACAAATCTGGGTACAAATCCTGGCTGGGCCACTGGCCAGCAGTGTAACTTGGACAAGTTCTTTAACCTCTCTGAGCTTCTGTTTTCTTAAAGCTAAAAGTGAAACTAACTTTGGACTAAATTTCAGGGTTGATCCAAGAATTAGGAACACTATAGACAAGGACTGGGGGTGCAGCTCAGTGGTAGAGTACATGCTTAGCCTGCACAAAGCCCTGGTTCAGTCCCCCAGCACCAACTCCTGGGCACAGAGCAGCCACTCCATAAATGGAGCTGGCAGAGGTGGGTGGTTGGAGAGGTGGAGAGTTGGACAGTCCATCTCAGTCTCCCGGAGCTAATCCTTGGAGACCGAAGTGAGGAATGTTTGGCAGGAGGTAGGAAGGACTGTCCACACAGGTGTGCAGCATGGGGTGCGTTGGGGGGAAGGGTTATGTATGATGTGACAGTGAAAAAACAGGGACACCGTGAGCCTGAGTGGGGAGTCGGCACACCCCTAAGTATGACACATGGCAGACAGGAACAATGCTGCTCCCACTAGCTAGGAAGCTTCATGGACCACATGGCATTTGAACTGGGCATCAAGTGATGGCAGGATTTTTAGGCACAGGTGGTTTGGAAGAGACATCGTGAGCAAAGGCAGGAAGCTAAGAAAGGGACCTGGGCATCGGGGCAGGGAAGCTGGAGGGGTGAGTAGCCATGGATGAGCAGCTCAAGTGTTTTAAGTAGACTGTTCTGCAAAGGAGAGACTGGTCAGCCAAGCCTCCCCGCCTGTTCTCTTACCTGTTTTCAGTGGCTCTGAGCTGGCTGTTGAAGGCAGAGCCAGAATGCCTGGGTCTTCCTGTGAGGTCCCTTGGGCAGCCTGGCAAAGGAGCCAGTGTGGACTTTTGCTCAGAAGGTGGGGGCTGGAGCAGGCAGGCATTCACTGAAGCTTCCTTCCCGCCTGGTGGCTGGCTGAGTGCCCGAACTTGACCTTAGATGACCCGCTTGTTGGAACCGGTTCCATGCCAGGAGCGGTCAGGCTTCACCTTCGGCTTTTTTTATTTTTATTTTTTTTCTTTTTCTTGTCCTTCAAACTGGGGCCAAGAATGGTGGCACATGCCTGTAATCCCAGTACTTGGGCGCCTGAGACAGGGGGATCGCAGGTTCATGGCCAGCCTCAGTAATTTAGGCCCTCGGCAACTTAGTGAAACCCTGTTTCAAAATAAAAAATAAACC